>WOGP01008820.1:0-11022 GCA_015342065.1 Leptinotarsa undecemlineata | reverse complement strand
ACCGTGTTAGGAATCACACGTTAAAAGGTAAGACCTCGTTAGTCCTTAGCTCGCACAAGTTTCTCAACTTCTGAGAGTTGTCGTTCGTATGGGGGCGGTAGCTGATTAACGGAAAAACAGATTTTTAAAACAGATCAGTAGTATTTATTATGTTTGAAAATGTTTTTTAACGCAGATACCGTTTCAGAATGATGAATATATACGTTTATCTTTTCTTTCAGGACTTCGCAAAACTGTAATCAGCACAAAATTATAATAAACTTATTTTTAACACAGTGATGTTGATATTTCAGGTAAACATTGCTATTTCGAGAGCGAAATATATTTCATTAAAATTTTAATAGACTTCCATCAATGAAAACGGATGCGCAATTATCACAAAGTATTAAGCGAAAACTGGATCCCTATGACTTAATAGAAGGTTGTCTTATAACTGTTTGAAATTCTATACGAGTATTAGTGATAAAAAACAAAAGGGAAAACTATCACTATTCAGTTTTAAGAACTTTTAACTATTTTTACGGTTGTTATTTACAGTATGTAAAAGCCTATCGTCTCTAGGCTTGATTTTTTAGGCTTCTGCAGGTGTGTCTTTACATGATATTTAGTGAAAATCTCACAGTAAAGTGTTTTTTGATTACGTAATGAATTTTCATCAAATTTCGGCCTGTTCCTTCAAATGACCCGCATATAATAATTTTGACCACACTAATATAGCAGGGGTGATAAGTAGAATTTGGAACCCCTGGCGTAAAATTAATCTATCGAAAACACTTTTATAAGGAAGCGCAAAAGGGCCACACATTTTTATTATTCACTTTTGAAAATTACGACTTCGAAACTCAAAATTTTTAGTTCAATTTCGAAATTTGGACTATAATGTCCATGTTAGGAATCACACATTAAAAGGTAAGACTTCGTTAATCCTTAGCTCGCACAAGTTTCGACTTCTGAGGGTTGTCGTTCGTAGGGGTACGACAGCTAGTTAACAGAAAAACAGATTTTAAAAAGATTTAAGCAGAATATAATTTCAAAATTTGGACTATAATGTTATTATAATTTCGAAATTACTTTAGTCATAATTAGGAGAGAGACGTGAAGCTCCTCGTGTGAAAGAATCCTAACAGAAATTGAAATGAATGATGAAAGTGTCAAAGATATTATCTGCTTTCCTGTACAGTTGGATTTGACAGAAATAATTGCATACATTGGAATATATTCGAAACATTTTTTAAAAATACTATAGTTTTTATGTGTGTGTTTCTTCCTAACTGATCGTTTGCAGCGTATCGTTTCCAAAAAAAACGAACATAGGTCTGTTTGGTAAACTGAACAAGGCAATACTTATCTATTTATAACAGTTTTCTTTTTTCCTTTCAGAAGGATAATGGAATATGAAGAGGATGAAGAAGAGGCGGAAGAATCAGGCGGCCTCGAAGACTGGGCAGGCATCGTTAGAAAACTAGAATCGCAACTGAATGATTTGCAGACTTGCGGTGATGTATTGGGCAAACACTGGAAGAATTTGGCGAAGCCTCTGAGCGAAATGGAAACCAACGCTGATACTGAAGTGCTACAAGGGAAGAACAAAGAAGTATGCGAAAGGGCTACTCTGTTCAGAATTGCGACGAACGCTATGGTGAATGTGAGTCGTAGTTTTTAAATTTAGAAAAATGAGTTGTAATGTGAGTAACACCCCCACAAAGATCTTATTTTCGAATACTACATAATATGTATGTAGCTTCTGATCAATTCTTCAGAAAAGATTCCCGTTGGACATATTGAAAAATTTTGATTTTCGATTTTGTCATTAATAATCAAAGACGGTCAAAAGTGAAACATTTAAATAAAGCAATGAATTTTTTTAATATTAAAATTTATTTGTATTCTTATTATTTAAAGTTACATAAAAATGATTTTTATCATCAAAGAGAGATAGAAATTATATAACTATTGCAACACATGCAATTATGTGATCACCAATGCACTTTGCAGTGCTCTGTATATTATTCTGAAATAACAATCCATCAAAATTATTTTTAATAGGCAATGTCAGATATATGAGGTTATTGATCCTTTAAGGTCATGGCATCAAGACAACTCGAACAATTATTTCTGGTTAAAAATATGAAAATAATTGAGAATTTAAAGTTATCACCATGTGTTATTCGAGTGGAACTAAATGTATTCAGCTACCTGATAATATTTTCTCACGAAGAGAAATTTGTCAGTAACTCACATTATGGTAAGCCTGTTTTGTGACGGAATATTGTTTGAAAGTGTACTTCAATACTTCTGAACTAATTGCGGACAACTTGTAACTCCTATTCCATTATTTACCTAAGTGAATAGTGGGTTTATGCAACAGTTTGTTTGTTTTTTTAACAAAACACAAGCACTACAGAAAAATCCTTAAGGCGCTCTAAGAACGGTGCCTGTGTGAAAGTAGGGATTAAATCCATTTGAAAATCGTTCTCAGGAATTTTATTCCACATAGGCGCAGTTCTCTAAATTGAAGAGTTCTTAAACAGTTAAGTTCGAGGTGTACCGAGTTGAACCTCAAAATGATGAGCAGCCACAGCCCGTCGCGTATTTCTGATATGTATCCCTCTTGGTTGAATCAAATGTGTCAATTCACTTGAACATTTCCCGTGAAAGTATCTATCAAAGAGAGACAAATCTCCAACCTCTCTTCGATGCCGGTAGTAATGCGTTAATCCAAGACTATCAGTTAGTTTTGGACCACCAAACCAATCATGGACTGTGCTTCGACTATGTGTGGTGAATATACCACAACTGATTTTAGCCTTCATGTCGAATTCAGATCCCATGTCTGGTGTTAGCCCCCCTGTCTGGTTTCAGTTCCATTGCTTTCTGTAGTATTGTCGTATTACTCTCATATATTGAGAATACAAATGAAATGTGATAGTTTCGATTTTCTTATATTGATATTTATAGCTGTATCTACTGGTAACAAAAATTTAAAAAACCTATGACAACAATTCAGACATTTCATTTCCGTCTGTAAGAATTGAACATTTCCATTCTCCTTGAGACTTCTTTCACTATCATAGTTCTTCATTCTGTTTCCTTTATGTTGTTACAACAAACTGCTATCGTATTTGTCTAATATTTGATTTTATTAGATACTATAATGCATCTGAAAGTTACTTCTTTGCATGATCTACACATCCATGTATAGAGTTACTTATTTTCAAATTAATTATTTCCTTTCTTTGGACGATTACCTTATCCTTTTTTTTTTGTATCAAGATGGAGGAGTAGAAAGCCAAAAACTTTCTTTCCCAAAAATTATTCACTCCTAAAAATATAACCCCCTTCAATTCATATAATGCACCATTATGAGGGTGATGGCGAAAATCGTTGACTGAGGATCAAAAAGTGAAAAAAAAATTATTCAAAGTTTGGTGGACTGATTACAGTGACACTTTAGTTCAAGCAAAGTGAAGTCACAATATTTTTCAGTTTTACTGTTGCGTCTTTGAATAAAATTGTTAATTTACAAGTGTACCTCTTATTTAAAAAAAATCCAAAACCGTAATTATATTTTCCCAATAAGTTTCATTTTCATTATGTCTGATTTTTCAGGTCAACTGATAGAACAGTTCGATTAGTTTACTTCAACTAATTTCTACGTTAAAATTAAAACTGTCATATAAGTTTTTTTTTTGTTGTCTTTGATAGGACAACTATGGTCTCTGCTTCATGTTCTGGTTGGATAGGTTACGTTGATAAATCCACGAGCCCCCTGTTTAAGTTGAGTCAGTCATGTAATGTACAAGTACAAGAATGAAACAATTTTCAACTAGAATACATTTTTGAAAGAAAATATGTAATCGAAGAAGGATTTGTATTCACGATTTTGGGATACTGAGTCAGGCAGACTACCATTGCACCGATTAACCGCCAATAAGTATTGTTGTGAATAGAGATTATCATTATTATAATTAATTGTTCAATATTGTTTTGAAAATTGTTATTGTCTTTGTGGGGGTGTTGCAGTGTTTCGTTGAATTTTTTAATTTCCACTTGTCGACGTGTCGAATGAAAATTGCACAAAAATTTTTATCGATAAATTTATTTATTTTTTTCAGTCATGTGCAGAATATCTTAAAACGGCTCAAAATCACGGTCACAAATTGGTGAGAGCTTTACAACACGAAAAAGAACAAAGAGCCAGGTTACAAGATATGGTGGAAACACTCGCCCAGCAACACTCGAAATTGGAACAAGCCGCCACAGCTCATACACATCGGCCTGCTAGTGAGTTCAATTCATTAATTTTCGAAGTAACATTGACATTCTCGTGCTTCGGTTATATACTCTCGAACAATGGTGGGTCGAGTTGGGATGATTTGAATTAGGGGATTACTAATTTAATTCAGCAGGTTAAAATTAAATCTATTATGAGGGACAAAGTCTTTACGGGTAGCACTTATTCTTTTACAAATCAAGAGTTGTATTCCGAAAATACCAAGTTTAATAGGTTAAAATGTGTGCAAATCCATTGTAAATTTGGTCAAGCAAATGACTTGAGTGTATGACAGTTTGTCTTAAATTAATATTCACGAAACCATTTAGTCAACATGTTCTCTGCCATTATGGTACCTGGGATCGAGAGAAGAGTCTTTCAACAAAAATATCTGGTCTGTTATAAACTGAGATGCAAACTGTCCCATATGCTAACAATAAAATCGAAATTTTAGGTACCTTTACTGCAGAACCCTCCATTTCACTTCGCATTGTGTCACGCCAAATATGAATGTCTCATGAAACAGTAAGGAAAGTTGAATTTCACCGTTTCAAATGAGAATTCTTCAACAGCTTTACGATAACTATTCCGACAAAAGTATTAAATTTTGTGAAACGAACGGATTTTATGAATGAAAACCAAAATATTTCGCACGCCATTTGCTTCTCTAACGAGTATACGCTTTCTTGAACGTTCATGTTAACAAACAAAATCGTCTCTACTTGAGCGATGAAAATCCGCTACTTTTTAAGGAAGGTCATACAAAGTATCCAGTGAAAGTGAACGATTGGGCTAGCTTTCTTGTGAATAATATAATTGTACCTTTATTAATTGAGGAAAATTTAACTAGTGAGCTTCACTCAAATCTGCTTGAAGAAATAATGGACCCCTTAATAACAACTGATTTGGAAAATCACATTGATGCGGCTGGTAACATGATTTTGAATCTCACTAGTGTGTGGTGTGTTGTGTGTGTTGAATAATGTGGTGGAACTTAATTTCACTTTCAGTGAGATGAAGCTCCACCACACTATTTTCTTTCAAATAGATGGTGGCTTAATGATAGATTTCCTGGCAGATGGATTGATCGAAGAGGAGCCATGGAATGGCCACTACGATCACCCAACTTATCGTATCTAGATTCTTCCTATCGGGTATCTTGAATCGATTTTTTATAAATAAAACGAGAACATCGATATTTGTAACATTTGAAACGAAGAATAACAGTTGCGTGTAGAACTTCAGACGAAATTTTTTCGAAATATTTGAGAACAAACTTGATACTGATGAATATCTTCACGGTTTTACTCTTAAAAAAAATTTGATATGATTTTGCATATTTTATACTTTTTGTAGGAGCCGAAATAAAATATATAATATTTCAAATTGACGCAGTGTATATTACTCTCTTCAATAGGTATAGTAATTTGATTTGGACGAGCCCAGATAAATAATATATACATACGGATCTGTTAGATCACGTTATAGAAAAACACTACCAAAAAAGAATAAATTAAAGACTGAATCAGCGTGTATATAGTAAATTGATGTTACCGTACCTCGACTCGGTCAGATACAACCAAATCCCAGTTTCAAGTGATATCAGTATTTTCAAAAAGTTTCAATAGCAATCACTCAGTTTTGAAGTAATCGATTCAATGGCAGATTTAACGTGTTCAAAGCATTTTTTTTTGTTTTGATCGATTGAGCTTGGTGTATGAGGATTATATGTTGAAATTCTTTGCAAAACAAGAAAGCATAATATAAAGTTAAAAAACTCAGTTTCCATATGCAAAGTTTGGAGTTAATGTGAAATATGATAGCTAATTTTTATTCATTTCAATCGGTTATCTTGAAATATTCCTAGAGGCTCTGGAAGTCTCTATATCATGAAAGAAACGTACGTAGAAAAGGATGTCTCTTTCATTAAGGTAGACTTTAAATTTAATTTTATGACTCTTCAGTCAATCATAAAACTCGGTTAGTAAAAATTATCCAGTACGAACCGCCAATTCTACTGTCCACGTGGACTAGTTCCCATCCGGTTCATTTCTATGTATTGTAATGTTTTTATTCGTTCTCCGTCAATATGTCACTTTACCTTTGTTTGGAAATTCTAGTTGACATTATCTAACAAATTAAATTTTCTACCAGAAGATTCAGTGCAACATTCTTCAGGCTCCTGGTTGGATGCATATAATTTCTTCAATGAAATGTTGTTTTCAACATCGGTCTATATCTTTTTAGTAACATTCGTCATTTGAATGTACGAACTAATAGTGTACAATTGAGTTTCCTCTGATAATTATTTCATGACATTATTGTTTTTCAGGCAAAACTAACATATTTTCGTAAATTATTTTTGTAAAACAAAATACTTGATTTATACCTTTTAGATCCAGGTCGAAGGATTTGTGTTAAAACTTGGAGTTTAGGTCTCAAACAAGTTCATTCATTGGATTTATGTGATGATTGTCAGACCAATGATCACTTATAGTGCAATTGCCTGGTGGCCAAAAGATTTACAGAATACGGCCCAGGCGAAGTTCTCTGGCTCACAGAGACAGGCTTGTCTGGTCGTCAGTGGTGCCATCAGTACCACACCGTTAGCGGCTATGGAGATCCTTCTTGATCTACCTCCTCTCCACATTTTTCTGTAGAGAGAGAGAGAGACATGATGGACTGCATATAGACTTGTACACATTGCCAATTGTACAAATCAATTTAATGCAGAGTGCAACATACTGTTGGTTGACACTGGAAGTCACAGCATTCTGGAAATGACCTCTGACTGTATGCCTCCAACTGTCAATTACGAACTGCCTATAAAGTACTGTTCCAGAGTAGAGAGGACTAGATCCTCCGGGAAAAAGAAATAACAAAAGCAGATAGTTGTTTGTTTATAGATGAATAAAAAACACCTTCCGGTTCTGGTGCAGGTGTTTTCAGTCACAAACCCACGACAGAGATATCAACCTGCCTAGGAACCTATGCCACTGTATTTCAAACGGAAATTTACGCTATTGAATTGTGTGCTGAGATTGGAAGAATCCAACCTCATACACAAGTCAATAAAAATATTCTCAGACAGTCAAGCTGCGTTGGGCTCCTACTGAGCAACATCAAAATTGATAGAAAATTGCCAAAAACGACTCTCATTGATAGGAAGACTTAACAGATTGTCTCTGGTCTGGATTCCTGTCCATACTGGCCTAGAAGGCAATGAGGCTGCTGACTCCCTTGCAAAGGAGGGTGCTGCAAGCAGCTTCATCGGACCAGAACCTGTCATTGGCATCGCTTTAGGCTTTGCCAGACAAAGATTGAACACCTGAATGGCAGGAATATTTACGGACTTCTGGCAGAATCTTCCAGGATTGGCCCACTCCAAGGCGTTTATTCACCCTTCGAAGCTTGATACCAAACAGGTGTTGGACTACAGTAGGGATGAACTACGATGTCTAACAAGCCTTCTTACAGGTCACTATCATTTGAATAATCATATGCAGAGACTCAGACTGTCGGAACACAGTGTGTGTCGCCTCTGTTTGGAAAATGATGAAACAGCAAAGAACATATTTTGTGCCTGCCCCACTGTGGACTGAACCAAGTTTTTAGAGTTCGGCAGAGCCGTATTCTTACACTCTGACCTGAAAGATCACTCATCATACAAACTAATCGGCTTGGTTATGAGCTAGGTCTATTTGGTCGGGTGTGAATAGGTGTTAGCCACAATAAACCCTTGATGCGGTGGAGGGTCGAATAGACCCACTCTCTTTTTTGGACCTAACCCAAAACAAAATACTTCTGTTTTTCTTTTAATATCCGTCAAATGAATTTCGTCTAATTCAGAATATTTATCAAATTTTCATTCAATCTAACGATACATTTTTTGACTTCTGTGTTGAATGCTTCTGCGCAATTTTATGAATTGAACTGTTCATTTGTCTACAAGCTATAACACAAACTGTACAGAATATTGTTTTATCTTTCAGTCAGAGCAAGTTTCAACCATATTAAACTAAAATTTTAGTGGGTGGGTGGTGGGTCAGATTGGCTCACTCATTTAATGAAGTTTCACCTATGATAATAACCCAACGGAATCTGAGTGATAAACATTGTTTCATAATTAATAGTTTTGTGTTGTTCTTTCGATGCAAGATTATGAAAAATGTTCAAAGATTTTGAATTTTTGCAACCATTTGTTGGTTATATATAAAAACTACAACTATCTAATACATTTTAATTATCTCTAACTCTTAGATCAGGCTGGGGACAACATATCCATAGGGGGGACTCCCGATTCTTCTTGGTCACTAAGTAGGTATTAGTATTTTTTGTTTTTTTTTTCAATTTATTTTTATTTATCCAAAGGCTTTCTAAAAGACTTGGTTAATTTCATTCTTGTTGTGCAGAGTTTTACATTCTACCTAAAAAGATTCAAAATGTCGATAATAATTGAGGTTTTAACTGATTAAAACAACAAACTTTTAGAATGCCGTTCACTTCTCAACTTTAGAGTATTTACTAAATCTTCTGTGAGATTTTATCTGTTAATCCCTTCCCTTATTCACTGGTACAAAGTCATTTATGTTGGGCTCTAACTTTATTTTAACACTGTTGAATCACTAGATTTCAATATGAATTATTATTTTCATTTAAATAAAACTACTTTCATAACTTCATAATAGGGTGAAAAATGTCACAATAACATCGTAAGAATTGATCCCATGAATTAATTTTTTGCTCCAATCAAAAGTCGAAACGTTAGCGCGTTTCTATTGGTTGACGTTAATCCATCGGGATTAAGCAAGCAATCTCATAGAACTGACAGGTAGCAAAAATGCATTTACTTGAAAATAGAAAAGAGGTACATGATACAGAATCAAAAGATGTATGGGATGGTTCTGAATTATTGACTTATTTCAAAAGTATTTATTAACCTACTTCAAACTGTAATATATAGTGAATACATACTTATTAAATTCAATTGAAATGAGCGCTATTTGAATCTTTGCATGTTTACGAACGTAACTCTAGGCGATATTTCATCATCATAAAAATTGCGTGCTCTGGATACGATGAAGTCAACGAAGGCTGTTTTGCCTGATCCTGACTGACGAAGGTTCTACCGGTAAGAAACTTATCGAAGTGCTTGAAAAAATGTTAGTCGGTTGGCGAGAGGTATGGTGGGTGACGCAAAACTTCGACGCTCAATTCGTTGAATTTTCGGACGGTGATTTGTGAAACGTGCAGACGAGCGTTGTCGTGGAGCAGGATCGGACTTTTGTTGACTAGTACTGGCTGCTGCTGACGCAATTTTTGGTACATTTTGTCGATTTCCTCAAAATAGGACTGTGCTGTAATGGTTTGGATCGGTTGCAGAAACTTATAGAGAATCACACGTGCCGCTGACCACCATACAATAACCATGTGTTTTTTTTTGGTAGGTTTTCGCCTTTGGGAAGTGTCTGAGTAACTCATCAATGTCCAACCACTGCCCTGAACGTCTCCTGTTGTCGTGATTCACTTTTCATGTGACAATCCGATCCAAAAAAACGCAAAAGCAATGTAGAATAAACTTCGAAAAGTGAAATTTTCTGTGGAGCGTTCAAATCGTGGGGCACCCACTTTTTGAGCCTTATGACCTTTCTAGTACGCATGGGAGCTAACGCCCAGTTTTTTCGCCATCCAACGCACCGTTTGTTATGGGTCAGTTTCCACCAGGGTCCTCAAATCCTCGTACTGGATTACTGTAGGTTGACCACTTCGGTGCTCATCTTCGAAGATAAAATATCCGGAACGAAAGTTTGCAAACGAGTATCGAACAGGGCGTTCATTAACACTAGCATTGCCAAACGCCTGGTTAATTTTTCGGGCTGTTTTGACAGCGCTTTGCTGGGTTAGTTGTTGTTTTTTTGTCGAGTACCTCCCGACTCCAAACCAGGAGTATGTGATTGTGGAGTTGTTTCCAGATTTTTTCTTCAGGTGGCGCAGTGGATATCCTACTGAATCAACTACAGATAGAGCTCATAACTAGTGACCTATCGAGGCCTGATCGCGTGAAGATATCTCTATACGCCGATGACACGGCTCTCCTCTCATCTTTCATGGGTCGGGAGCTCGGGATCGTCTACATGCAACGTGCATTGGACGACCTCGAGCGCTGGTACCTCGACTGGAAGATCCTAGTGAACCCAGACAAGACCCACATTATGTATGTTAAATCAAAGATCGTGGGTCGGATAGCTAGTGTGTACCCTCTGATCAACAGAAGATCAAAAATGAGCCCTGAAAACAAAATTACCATCTACAACACGATGTTCAAGCCTGTCATCATGTATACTTCAGGCGTCTGGGGACAAGCGGCTCCGTCCAACATTTCCATCCTGGAAAGATTATAAACCAAGTTGATACGGATTATTGTGAATGATCCGTGGTTCATGCGGAATGAAGTCATCCGCAGAGATTTGCAGCCGCCTTCCATTCAGCAGTCCATTCGGTCGAGGTATCGGCGACTTTTATAGCGCGGAAACTCACGAAAACCCGTTAGTTAGGGAAGCTATAGATTATGCTGTAAACGACCCCTCCCGATATAGAAGGCCCCGACACCCCGTCGAATAAGGCCCTCGTGTCCCCCGTTAACGAATGAACAAATTTTTCATCCATCCCACCCCAGCCAGGTAGGGGTACCCCGTGAAGGGCGGTACTGATGTTTGATGGCTTTCATATCGCCACCATCTCTTTAGCCA
>WOGP01008819.1:0-11023 GCA_015342065.1 Leptinotarsa undecemlineata | reverse complement strand
ATCAAAATGAGCTGATATCAGTTAAAATGGGAACTTCAGAAATATTAAAATATGAACAGGAACTCAGGAACAGAAAACAATTGGAACACAGGAACAATATCCAACACAAATACAGGAACAATAAACACAATGGGAACAAAAAATGACAGAAACAACAGGAACAACGGTGATTCAAAGAACAACAATACTGGAAACAACAAATGCAATGAAAACTGGTCTGGGAGTTAATACAACAAGATCTTTCAACAATATTGTCAGGTTGACAGTAAATATCAATGATCAACTGTTTTCCATGGTGATTTCAGGGCACCGCATGATTCAATGAAACTGATGTATTCCAATCTCTTCAAATGATTTCAAACAACAATTCAGCAAATAGGTAAAATAATCTAAATTCTACCTGTTCACCGAGTGCGATTTTTTCTTTAAAAATTAACAGTTGTTTCGGTGTTACAATGAGTCTGAAGATTAGTTTCGTTTCGGATGGTAAAATGTTTTCCCAATATTTTAATAATGGGCACCGCACATTTCTTATGAGAAATGGCTTGTCTTGAATTTTGCCGAAATTTTGATATGTTGTAGTTCTTGATGTGCTGATTGAAAGTGCCCACAGCCAAAGCTCAGAATTGTACAGTTTTCGAGATGTGAACCTTTGAATATACATTTTTTTCCATTTTTTGCAGTTTTGCTCATCAATCGAGAGCTCTCACTTATGGTTGGGATAGAATTTAGATGTTCAGCAACCAGAATTAGTTTTACGAATAATCTTCTTCAGTTATAATAGATGCCGCCGTCGATAATGTGCTTCACACATTTTCCTCAGATAGGCTCAAAATAGATGATAGCATTTCACAGCATCTGTATCTTTCATACCTAAAAGTACTCTCCAGATAGAATGAAGGGGTTAGAAGCGAACTATTTTGCGCCGTAATATGTTTTACCTGAAAATGGGGTGTTCCATCGCGAGTGGCGGACAGTGTATATCACTTTGGCCAACCCCATTCAGGTGATAGTTGCATTTTCCATCAGTCCTGAGAGTTTCATCGTTCTACCTCGAATATTACGGAAGATACGGGGGTATTTCCATGAGAAGTGAGACACACTGTATATAGAATCGATCGCTTCAAAAACACTTCACTAAAATTTTTCGAAAGCTTCTGATGATTCCTCTTTCATATTCTCTGTTTTACTATCACTGTCGTCATTCAAATCAATAATGAATTTATTTCCACCATTAATATGAAAGTTTC
Source organism: Leptinotarsa undecemlineata (assembly GCA_015342065.1). NCBI lineage: Eukaryota > Metazoa > Arthropoda > Insecta > Coleoptera > Chrysomelidae > Leptinotarsa > Leptinotarsa undecemlineata. Next base: position 9,773 of record WOGP01008819.1, on the reverse strand, counting down.
CAATTTACATATAGTCTTTTTCAACTAAAATTACTTTTCAATCCTTACCAGTCTTTTTCGGTAATATTAGATACTTCTTCATGAGATGAGAGATTCATTAGAGAAATAATAGTGTGAAAACACCATATGGTGCGTGTATGAAAGTGCCCACCACATGCAGACTCGTGATGTAAAATAAAATCCAAAATTTAATTGAAGAAAGTTTCGAATTTAACAGGGTTTGTTACACTCCTAATTTGAAAACATTGTAGATTCATATCTGTTACTGCCTTACTCAGGAAAAATATATCGTTCGGGGTCGTTTACTGAAAAATATCCACCAACTACCTGCCATTTTCGAACTACCGCTATCCAAAATCAATTGAAATCCGTCATAAATATTTCTTTTTTTTTTCATTTGATACGGTTTTAGTATCGATTTCCCGTTCCTTGGAAACATTTCAGCCATTGAACAATAAAACCAATCCAATTCCACCTTAACAAGATTTGCTTCTTGTTTCCGAGCCCGCATACGATAACGAAAACCGTCGCAGCAAGTTCGGAGATAACCTTTTGGTATTGACCGTTACATAAGTTTATTTTTTTATTTGTCGCGACAATGGCTGTCCTCTTATCTCTGGCCCATCGCCAAATAGGCCAGTCCGCAGGTATGGAAAGATTCGGAACGCAAGTTCATGGAGAATCTCGGTTCAAGGATTCACGGATGAAGTTACGACGGGAGTTATCCGTTAATAAATACAATTGGATGAGTTGACAAATAAATAGTAGACAGGAATAATGAATGCCCAGAAAAACTCAAGAGTATATATGTGGTACTCCCGAGAATCGATGATATAAAATGTTTCTAGAGAGAAGGATGTCTATCAGTCCTCAAAGGTTGTGGAAGAGTACTACTACAGATATTTTCGAGGTTTGATCACACACGTCTCTTTGGGGTACTCTCTTTCAGAGTCGTAAAGTGGACTCAAAAATAGTCGTATCAACTGAAAGTAAACATTTGAATCAGCATGAAAGAAGATATTTTGAAGAATTCCTTCACTACACATGAAATTTTCTATGGCAGCTTTCAGAACATCGGTTCATTGAAGCACCTGAAACACCTGTAAATTACAGCTTCAATTGGAGGATTTCTCGGTAGTTGGTACTGAGCTAACCCCTAATGGCAAGTTTCTGCCTATCAATAAACTTGAAGACAAAAATTGTTTTCTCACAAATATCTCAACCTTTTGAAAAACATGAGAAGTAACATACAGTGTGTTTCAAATTCGATCCTCACTATTGATATCTCGGAAACTATGAGAGGTACATAATTGTGTTTTTAGATTTGCTATCCGACGTTTCGTCTTGCGGCCACCATCAATTTAATTTTTTCTTATGGGAGCTACATTGGATACTTTCTGTTTTGAATAGAACCAGATTTTAACTTTTTAATTATGTATCATAAGATATTATTCTTTTTCGAAAAATCGGAGATATTGAAAAATAATAATTCTTATCATATTAGGCTTTGAATTTGATGTTGCTGAATTTGACATTCGGTTTGTTGCACTCAGTGACATTTTGTTGAAGTACAAGTCATTGTATTTTTGGCGAAAACTGGCTTTCACTAATGAAGAAGAAAGAGATATGACACAAATGTATAACAAATACGATAGAAACAGTGTTAGGACATCGAAAATGCATTTAAAATTGTATCCTGAAAGACAACAGCCACATCGAACTATGTTCAAGTTAGTGGATCAAAATCTCACCGAGTTCAGTTTGTTTGAAAATCCAATAAAGAAATACGGAGACGGAGAATCAACATTCAAAATTTGATAAACTAGGTGTATATGAGGTAAATTAGATATTGTGTCTTTTTCAATGAAAATAGAATTTTGGACAAATAATAATAATCAACTGAAATGTAAAGGCAGGAGTAAATCACAGCAAATGCTCAAAATGCTGGCCTTGTTCATGATAACAGAACTGTGGCCTTCTTCGAATATTATTCACTGCACGATTAATTTCCTTCCTTGTCAATCTGCCGTACTTTCTAACAATGATGTGTTGATATTCCCTCTAACCATAAACTCTATTTTTCAGTGTACCTCATAAGAATGTATCCATAATATTAAGTCTAGAGACCTTTCTGGCCACCTCACCGACCCATTATTTCCTAACCATTCATCACCAAACCTTTCAGTCAGGTAATTAGATACTCGTCTGGTAGTGTGCGGTCGAGCACTATCATGTTGGAACCAGATGTTGTTATAGTTAGCCAAAGGTAGATCATCCAAATAGTCTTCGCAAATCGACATTAAAAACTAGTGATGCGTGTCTCCATTCAGAATTATTTCAAATAAATGAGGACTCAAAATTCTATCTTTGTAAATTCCTGTCCACAGGTTAGTACTAAATCGCACTTGAGGTCGAATTTCTCGGAACTGTCTGGGGTTGTTTATGTTCCAAATGTGTTCGATATTTCGGTTGAATATGTCACAATTCATAAAAGTGATTTCATCTGTCCAAATTTTATTTTCTAGAAAACAGGAAAATCATGTTTTCTTACTAGCCAATTACAAAATTCTAATCGCCTTTCGGGATCACCTGGATGCAATTTTTGTTATATATTAAAGCGGTATAATGGGTTGCCTATATCTCAGTTACCTTTGCTACTTAAATATCGTATTAAATCGCCCAGTTTTTGTCGGTTTTCTTATAGTATGAAATACGTTGTTTTCTCGTCAATTATTTTGCAGTTCCTGGGAAGTGAAATGTATCCTCGGGGCGAATGAGTTTCCAAATCAAAATACTGATTGAGGTTTCTCTAGTCTGGTGCAGGTTAAATCATTTGTTACTCTGTTCTACAGAAAGATTATTATTTATGTAATTTTCAGTTTTCACTTTCACGGAATTTCAATATTTCTGCTGGGTATTAAAAGTGTTGGAAAACGCCCGAGTTTTATTTAAATTATTGGCAAGTGCACGAACCTATCCAGCTTGCCCCGTCGAGGTGTGGCTGTTTTATTACAATGTGTATTTTGTAACATTTCAAATCGCTTTTTTTTATATGTCTCGAAGCACTTGTATGACAAATAATCATTTCGGAGAAAATTTGACGTGTAGATTTCCCCGGATTCATGTTTATCTGCATATTATTAATTTTTATTGAAAAGGACACAATGTTAACTTAACTCATAAATACCTCATTTATCAAATTTTATTTAGTTTCCTGGTCGATTCTGTCTCCGTACTTTCTCCTTGGCTTTTCAAGTGAACCAAACTCGGTGAGATTTTGATCCAATAACTTGAACATAGTTCGATGTGCTTGTCGTCTTTCGGGAGTTCAAATTAAATACACCATATCTTTTTTTTTCTTCATTCGTGGAAGCCATTTTTCGTCAAAACTTCAATGACTTCTACAATAACAAAATTCATTAAGTGTAACAAATTGAAAGTCAAATCAAAGTCAAAGCCTATTATGATGAGAACTGATTTTTTTCTATATCTCCAACTTTTCGAAAAAGAGCGATAACTTATGATACATATTGTAGCGCCTATAGGAAAAAATAAAGTTGATGATGGCGCCGGAAAACGAAACATCGGATAGCAAATCTGAAAACAACCAATATGCAACAGGGAAAAAGTGATGATATGAAAGTGCAATTCATTTTCAAATCCTTCGAAAAATAAAGCCTGAAAAAAATTAAAACTATTTTAAAAAATTTCTAATTTCTCTGGATATCTCCGAATATACTCGGAATTTCAGAAATTTCTCAATAGCATATTGTTAGCCAAGTAAATGCGCAACTTTGCGAATTGGTTTCCGAGATCTCACTGATGAGGAAAAAATTTGAAACACCCTGTATAATGGATACTGCTTGATCAGAATTATGATTCAAAGAGTCACCTTCAGGCAGCTATGAAAGTGGTATCAATGTCTATTATGCTTCAAATTTCTATATTTTAACGAGCAAAACACTCTTCATATTCCAAATATATATATATATAAGTCATTGAGAGTTTCAAATCTTTCAACGTAACGTAACAGAACATTATGGTGATGAAAGCTCAGATCCTGACGGGGAGATATAAGGCCAATTGTATCATAATCGAATCTTTTCAGATACGAAGTCAAAGTATTCGAAAGTATTTCTTGAATTGATAGGATTTCAAGATTCGTCCAATATTCAGTATGAAAGTTGAGTTGCCAGATCCTTCAACCTTGATTACTTACCTAATCATTTCTTTCACGTTTTGCACCGGTAGTATAATACGGAAAGAAAGAAAGAGAGGATAACTAATTTTTATTCAGACGAAACCTGACAAATGAAAGTAGACAAACAATATTGTTATATATCTTTCATATGGTGTCTGGTAAATTATCATTACCCATGCAGTAATAATTCTAAATTATTTGAAAAAAAAATTTATGAAAAATGAACTTCCCAGTAATATTTTATAGACATGTTGAACTTCTTCAGCGTCGGGAATGACTGAAAATAAATATATCTGATTAAATTAAATAAATTTAAATTCTTAATTTTACAATTTTCATAAAGTACATAATTGATTTTCACTTGCTATCGTCTAACCCGTTTTAGGAATCAAACGTTAAAAGTTAAGACCTCGTTAACCCTTACATCGGTAAAGTTTCGACTTCTGAGGGTTGTCGTTCGTAGAGGTGCGACAGCTGGTTAAGAGAAAAACAGAAATTAGGTTTATTTTCACTTGATATTCTTGAGGTTATGTGAATTCAAATCACTGGTCTCCATTTTCAAATCTAGATAGAAAATTTCCATCAAAACACTTTACGTCGACATTCTACTTGAAATATAGTTACAACACTCCGGGTCATCATTCTAAATTACGTGAGATTAGCTAGCAATTTATGAAGAATTTTGATTATTTGAAGCGGTACAGAAATCCTCATATATCACTTCCTTCAATTTCAACTGAAAATGTTGTTTTCGTCAAGGTAGGTAGTATTCATATTAAATTTCACAATACCACAATGAACTGCAATGAACTCCCATTAAATCAGTGTTTCCTATCTTTTTGGAATTCAGAATGTATCTTCGTATAAGGTCGAATTTAAATATGTGTTCACCTTCCTTTGATTGTCTAAATTGAAATTCTTGCAGAGTATTTCATTTGTCAGTCGCGGAAATTTTATGGTCAACTTTTAGTTCCTCGAATCTTCACTTGATATCACCAAGTGACAAAAAGTTCAAATTTTGTAAAATAATTTGTTGTTTTAGCACAAAATCAGTTGAAGATAGTTTTCGTATTGCGTTTTATCTATCTGAGTATATTTCTCAAATTACTTAGGAAAGTACTGTGATATCTTCGAACTCAGTCGTTCGTATGATACTTGATATGATACTTCTGATATATTTTGTGTTGGCATATTCATCCCAGTTAGAAAATATATATTGGCAGCCGTGCTGTATTTCAGGGGATCTGTCAATCCTGACTATGACGTATGGATAGAGCACGAAAGACAGAAAAAATACCCTTTGTGCGTATACAAAAAAAGTTGTTCTCTATGGAAAGTTTTGTCTGAACTCAAATAAATCTTCTGAGCATTAATTTTATCCTTGAATATTGGTAGAGGGATTATAAATTTCGAAGGATCATTTTCTGATTAGGTATCAGAAATTGCCCAATTTTTTACATGCAATGGTGAAAATTACCATCTACCTAGATGAGAGGTGATCAATCATTTCAGGAAAAAAATTTTGAAAAATATTTCTTAACGTTCAGGTCTCATCGGTATACGACAATTGAACAGGTACGATTTCTCATTTTTTCGCCTCTCTCCAGAGGATTTTCAGTTTGTTTCTGAACTTTTCAGTTTCATTCCTCTCTTTGAAGATAAAGTTTAAATATAAAGAAGTCAAATGAAATTTTTACTGATTAAAAATATTCAACAGTACCTAATATGCGATTGGTAAAAATGTTCATTCGATCATGGTGACGTTCTGAATATCATCTGAAATAAATTATGACAATACATTGAAAACTTTTATTCGGTTCATAAATCGAATGACTATTGACTCAATCATAAGTTGAAGTTGAATATACATGGTACTGGGACATCGTAGAGTGCTTACATAAAGTGACAGATCATGTTCATCGGTGAAAATTGGTACTGATTCCGTGTTGGGGATCACACATTGAAAGCTAAGACCTCCATAGTTCTCAACTCTCATCGTTTTCGACTTTTCACAGCTGGTTATACCAAAAAAACAGATTTTAATAGACGGATTTTCAACAGATCGGCGAAAGGTAAAACCTACATGAAGAAACAGGTATTTCTGTTATTAAGGAACGGTCAGTAGCCAAGCGGTTCGGCGTGGGTACTTCGTTCACTCACTTGAATTGACTGCCGTGTTGGTCGGTGGTTCAAGCCCTAATCTGAACGATCGATCTTCACTTGCTATCGTCCAACACGTGTTAGGAATCACACGTTAAAAAGGTAAGACCTCGTTAATCCGTAGCTCGCACAAGTTTCGACTTCTGAGGGTTGTCGTAGGGGTGCGACAGCTGGTGAACGGAAAAACATATTTTGAACAGATTTATATTTTAGTCCCATACCATAGATGTCACTGGTTAGTCAGCACCGACAAGTTTCAATATGTTTCTTTATAAGTGAGCCCATCAAATGAAATTGAACTATTTTATCTACAACATACGTCTAACGTATTCTCGAGTAAATAATAAACTGAGCAGATTTATCAATATGTATGAAAAACAAAAATTCTAGAAGATACAGATCTGGTAATTGTACTTGCCATACTATTTATTAGATCATTTGATATTTTGTGATCAAAACTTACGATGATCCATAAAAGCAGCCAAATCGGAGAAATTATCTGTTACAATTATGTTTTACAAAAACCTCAAGTTTCAGACAAAATTATCCTGATAGTCCTACACTAATACAAAAACTGGTCACTTATGAGTAAACAACTTCCAAGTCCTGGACTGAAAGTATATACATATGAAATACTGTAGGGTGAAAATAACGATTTTTTATCTTCCCAAAACGTATTCGAAAGCATATCCTATAGTCATACTTTCCGCATGTACTAGCACAGATAGTGTAAGCAGCACCGGCACCAGCTCAATCCTAGGCACAAACACAAGCGTAGTCGGCACAGTGTTTGACTCTCACTTGGTAGAAGGATATCTCGTCCCTTCTATGCCGACATCTTCAGAGATCGACGAAACGGAAAGTATGGGTGAGAGTGCTTCTTCTGATGATGTACACCAATCTAACTCAGGTATTGTGGGCACTAATTCAATTCGAGGTACTTCATTCATTTATTTTCTTGATAATTCATATTTTCATTCATCTATTGAGAAAATATAGAAATATAGGAGCAACAGCCCCTTAATTGCCTGTAATCATGATCGTTTCTAGAGTAAATCGAATATAGAAGTTTCGCAAGACAGCATTTCATTATTTCATGAATAGCAAAACTTCTTCACTGATTCAAAGCTTTAATGATGTATTGAAAATGAGATGTCATATTTATTGGAGCATGTAAATAAAGAGAATGAGTTTGAAAAAAATGGTTAAACCTTTCTCTATATGAAGAAGACTTCAGTTCAACCAATTGCTACTTTCAAATTTATATTGAATAATCCCTATTCTCTCCCCTTCCATGATAGGTGACATATCTGAGGAAATATCTGTATCACGCACACAAGTTAAGGGATATGAGAAAAACGGATCATATCTCTTAATAGTGATGGATTGTTATTCAAGATATTTGAGATGCTCTCAGCTTGGTATTATTTTTCCTTTTTCCAGAAAAAGGAAAGCAGGAGTAATTATCTGACATTTCAATGTGATGTAATGTCAGAAATCCTTATGAAGAACATTGTGAAAAGTTTTTTTCAGACATCTTCATAAATGATTGATTAATACAATTTTCTTGCTGTCACCAAACTAATTTTTTTGACATAATCCATCCATTTGCAATAATTCGATGGCATGATATTGTTCAATCATGTTGTGTCCTTTTAGACTCACCATTAGATATAAATATTACCTGGGAGGAAAAATAAATGCCAATAACCCGTGAAAAGTTTAAGGTCTGTGATGGAATAGATACATACGTGGAAATTCATAACCTATTCGAGTAACTCTTCAGTGTGGAATTTCTATCTAACAGTGAACAAAATCGAAACACGTGTTTCACTATAGAATAGCTTCTTCAGGCGTGTTCTTACTAAATCAATTCTACCGCGTTAGTGTTTCATTTGAATTAACAATTTGAATGATATGATTTTGTACCTATTTGATGACTGATAATTTTGCGAATTGATTTATAAGCATTCCAAAAGAGTTATCAAATTATCGAATGTGACACTTCATGGTCTTGTGATGCCCTGTTTGGAAACTTTGGTGTAGTAATGAATATCACTGTGGTTTTTCTCCCAACAAAAAACCGTTATATTATTGCCTCATTTGTTGTCTTATCTACAAGTCTTTGATTAATTTCACAATTTGTTCTCATGTAATAGTAAGGTAAATATAAGTTCCAAAATATTATTCTAACAAGCTATTCAGTATACCATTAGATATTGGTCCACCATCATTATTCATGAATTTTTCTGGAGTTTTTTTTCAACATCACACTGTTATTTCAACACCTCGACACATGTTTCGATCACCAAGTGATCATCTTCAAGAAGTGTTGGGGAAAAACTCCAATGATATTCATTACTACACCAAGGGCTCCAAACAGTGCATCACATCGTTATTCATAATAATATTATGGAAAACGATGGTGGACCAATACCTAATAGTACACTATATAGCTTGTTGAAATAATATTTTAATGATTAGATTTAGAAGAGGTATCTATGGTATAAATGAAGTTTGATCTGCCTCTTGAAGATGATCACTTGGTGATCAAAACACGTGTCCAAGTGTTAAAATAACGATTAAGTATTGGGAAAAAACTCCAGTAATCTTCATAATCTTGATTGAAGGCTTTCCCCCTGCCAAGAAATGGTTTGTAAATGTGAAATTGGCCTTCACATTCAAGAAATTTTTTTATGATATTTTACAATTTGTAAAAAAAGTTTTTCCTGTTTGGCCATTATGAAGTATTGTCCAACAAGCAAAAGTCAATTAATATACTCCTGAATCGACCGACAATGACATTTTGTTTTTATTGTTTCTAATAAATTTGCTTACATTATAACTTGTTCTGCGAGCCACATCTATTTTTTTAAAGAGCAATTTCATTGATGCAAGTGTACCACAGGGTTGAACTCAAATGTCACAATTCTATTTCACCACAGTGCCACTTCGAGTCGGGAAAGTATTTTTTCTGCGCACGCTCGATGTGAGTTGCTGCGACATTAGCTCTATGGGAATGAACACGAAGTAGTAGGGAGGTAGTCGTAACACTTCATGTGCCAATTCTGCTGCAATTGTACCACAAACATACGTTTTCTTTAAAGAAAATTACTCCAGCACTTATAAAATATATTTTTTGTGGACTCATTGTGGACTTTTGAGTTTGGAGTGTCTACATGACAGAATGGTACTGATTATGGCATGTAAAGTCGTTAGGAGTTCGGATCCTCTTGTCTGCATGGTCCGTGACCATGTGAAAGCAGTAATTGGAGCATTTCTCTTTAGGGCAGCCCAAGCTGATGAACTCGGTTTAATTTTGGACACTGAACGAAGTGACCACTCTGTCACCGAGTTGGAACCCGTTCAGTAAAAAACTCAGATGAAAGCCGCAGAGATCACCTTACTTCTG
>WOGP01008818.1:0-11023 GCA_015342065.1 Leptinotarsa undecemlineata | reverse complement strand
ATGTCAAATTTTTTTTCTCGTGACAGAAAAAAAAGTGTTTTTTCCACTGCCAAAATTATTCACAAAATCGACATGAATTATTACTTTTTGAAGAATTTATTTTTAACAGAGTCTATTATCAATTGATAATTCATAATATAATATTTTCATTTATTGGAATAATAATTCATAGTGAACTTTGAACAATTACTTCCAACATTGGAATCTTCCAAAGAAAGAATTATAATTCGGCAATAGTATTTATAACATTCAGGAGCTAATTTAGCCTGAAAGTGATTCAATTTATCAAGTACAGTGGCGTCTCGAGCGGGATTTGAACGAATATTTTTGACTTACAAATTTACGCCATTGACTTTTGTGCAATTTTTAATAATTCTTTTGATTAAGTAATTAGAAATACAACTTTTTTATCTGATGATTTTTTTTCGTATCTTGCTTAGTTTTTAAGAAAATAAGTCGACCTAATTGCATATCCCTGGACCTCACAAGGAATAATATGGGAATTAAATATTTCTTTTGGAAGTTATTGTTTTCACAATTTTTCATTACTAATTATGTAACAATAACAACAAATATTGAATAACTTTAACATCTAGAATAACAAATTGCACTAAATTAAGTGTTGGAAATGACCTCCTTCAGCTTCAATACAACCATCTAGCCGCCGCATCATTGAATTTCCACTCTTCTGAAATTACCATGAATAATAATTATGGGTTGCCTTGGAAAACGATTGCAGCATTTAATAAACAACTTGACAGTTGTTGTCAACTTAATAAGCTTTTATAATTGTTATGAAAATTGTGTTTAGTGGTTATTTTTCGAACCATTGTTATAAACATGGTTCAATTTACTAACAGTGAAATGGCAAATATGCATTTCTGTTATGGAATGGCTCATGGAAACTCGAATGCTGCAAAACGCTTTTACCATGAAAGATTTCCTCAGCATATAGTGCCTGATAGAAGAACTTTTGTACGTCTCCATGCACGACATTCTGAAACAGACAGCTTTAAAACATCGACGGTTGTCATTGCGAGGCCTGCAACAGTACGAACAGTTCTAATTGAAGAAGCTGTTCAAAATGAGATTGAAATAAATCCTCATACCAGTACTCGGAAAATAGCTGAAGAACTGAAACTTACCCATGTCACAGTGTGGCAGATTTTAAGAACCCAGTAGCTCTATCCCATACACATGCAACGTGTGCAAGCTCTATTGCCCAAATAATTGCCTGTTAGACTAGCTTTTTCTGACTGGTTCTAACCGTAAAATAAGGAGAAATCCAGGTTTCCTGGGTCAAATATTGTTCACTGATGAAGCATGTCTTTCTCACAACTCAATTATTAACTTCCCCAACAATCACATTTGGACCAAAAACAATTCACACGCCTTGATGGAAAATTATTTTCAAGAACAGTTTTCTTCTAATATTTGGGTTGGAATTGTCGGTAACCATCTCATTGGGCCTCACTTCTTTCCACCTAGACTTACTGGAGAAGAATACCGAAGGTTTTTAGACTTTTAGGAGAAATTTTAGGAGAATGGAAATATTTCGTATGTGGTACATTCACGATGGTGCTCCACCACACTTTAGTGTAGTGGCGCGGCAATTTTTGGATGAAAATTACCATGATTGGGAGAGCAGGCCCACACCCATGGCTACCTCGCTCAACCGAAATGAATCCTCAGATTATTTTCTCTGGGGACACCTTAAAGTGTTGGTTAACAAATCTGCTATTCAAAGTGAAGATAATTTACGGAATAAAATCATTAATTCATGTAACATATTGAAAAATTCGCTAGGTATTTTCAGAAGAGTGCGAAATTCAATGATGCGGCGGCTAGACGGTTGTATTGAAGCGGAAGGAGGCCATTTTCAATACTTAATTTCGTGCAATTCGTTAGTCTAGATGTTTTCTTATTTAATATTCGTTGTTATTGTTACATAATTAGTAATGAAAAATTATAAAAATAATAATCTCCAAAAGAAACATTCAATTCCCCATATTCTTCCTTGTGAGGTCCAGGGATATGCAATTAGGTCGACTTTTTTTTTTTAAAAACCAAGCATGATACGAAAAAAATTCAAGAGACAAAAAAGTTGTATTTCTGATTGCTTAATCCAAAGAAATAATGAAAATTGCACAAACGTCAGTGGCGTACATTTTTAAGTATAAAATATTCGTTCAAATTCCGCTCGAGACGCCACTGGACTTATAAATTGAATCACTTTCGGGCTAAATTAGCTCCTCAATGTTATAAATACCATCGCCGAATTAAAACAAAATCAGGTAAAGGATATTTAAGATATTCACGAATAACTTTTTTTTATTTTTATTTTAACACCCTGTATCTTGAGAACGAAGGATTTGCGGACCCATGTTTATAGGAACATTTCGTCCATTACCTGTAGAATCGTCTTTTGAACAAACTTAATAAACACTCCAGAATTAATTTCCCTTTATTTTGAAAGTTGAGTTGTTTTGACCATTTGCGTCCGTCCCATTAAGTAGGAATCGAACCATTTGTGAGGTACTTCTCTGCATCCATAACGTTGGGACTTTCTCAGCAGTGTTTCATGACCAACGCGGTTAAATGCCTTTGTACTGCGGCAGTCTTTTCACCGACATTTATCTCAGAATAAAATTTATTCAGAAATGAGAAAGTAGCATCGTCCGTATTTTTATTATTGTGGAAGCCGAAATGATTTTCACTGATGATGTTATACTCATTTATAAATCCAAGTATTCGTTTTTTAACTAGGTTTTCAATGATTTTTGCGTTGGTTAGTATGAGAGATATAGGGCTGAGATTAGAAATGATGATATATTTATTGTAACCTCCAGTTGTTCCGAAATATGAACTGTCTGAAGCATTTTGTAAACAGTGTAGTTATTCCCTGTGGCATGTGATCAGGTATCTTATTTCCGATAGTAAAAAGATAAGTGGTAGTAGTTAGGATCCCTGTGTTACACCTGTACCTAGTTGTCCGAGCATTCTATCTGAACGAATGATCTCCTTTTCAGAATGATGGAATAGTATTTAGTAATAGCAATAGAACCTGAAAATATATGTAAAATGTTTCTATTTGAATGGATAATTCGTTCTGTCTTGAGTTGAAGAAGTTGAGTGTGATATGTTATTGAATAATTTTGTTATCTTTTTGCTGTCAAAGCGTCCATTAGAATGTGTTTCTGTTGTAGCTGAAGAATATTCAAATATACTTATTGGGATTTTGAGCGAATATGTCATTAGGGTTGAACAATATATGATTGGAATCAGTGGTAATAGTTTGAAAGATTGTTGAACCCTCTGATAAATATGACGAAGGAGCTGGGATTTACAGTACACTCTGAAATGTAAATAAGTTAGTATACCGTGTATATGAACGACCAGTATACTATGTGGCTATTGACCTGTATGCTGTTGTTGAATTCATGAAATGAAGCGGCACGTGGACAATTTGTATACTTGACTTACAATACGATTTCGTTGAAAAGAAAACCAGTTACTCAACTTTTACGCTCTAGGATCTGCTAAAAATGGAAAATTTATACGACAAAAACGCTCCAGACGACCTCCGCAGAAAAAAATTGTAATGTAATGAGCTACGAGCTATCATTTTAGGGAGTTGAACCTTCAAAGTGTATGATGGAGATTCCGATAAATAGATAAACCGACTATGAGAATTTTTAATAGTCCGAAAAAAAATTTATAGGCTTTATTGACCTATATATATTAAGCAAACGTAATCGATTTATTTAAAAATTATGTCACAGTAGACTGTATATTTACGGAAAACCGTTCAGCTACTAGAAACACCAGAAGTAAAACTATTTATTCATTAGAAACTCATAAAATCGGCAAAACTAACGGGATTTAACAACATTATATTACACACATTCATAATCTTCACTATGCTAATAACATTATCAAGAAGTAATGAAGAAAAGAGTAGTGGCTTCTCTGCATTAGCTTGCTATTTGAACTGAACAAGGCTCGGCCAATTGTCAATTATGATAATTGTATGTTTAATTATAACTAACAATTAGATGTAAACACCTGACTGTCATAACAAAATTGTTATCTATTCAAGAAATGAACTGCGTATTGTACAATTGAGAAAGAAAATCTTGAAATACTGTGATAGAGAAGCTACTTCCTTCGACAGATTGAAAATCAGCGAATAGACTTATTAAATTATACCAAAATATAATGTATTCACACAACTATCAGAAGTTACGTTATTAACGGTAATGTATTGCAAATAAATTAAGGTAATTCACAAAAGACGAATCTCGAGCATGAGATGCTTTACCACAAACTACAGTTAACCTAGACATATTTTCGCATATTATGGAATCTTAAAGAAACATAAATATACATTGTATTCTCTATATTCTCTAGAATTTGCGTACCTGAAGTGAAACCAATAAAAAAAATAACAATGCAACAGTCCCATGAAGGGGACAATCGAAACGATAATCAATCCTTCTCTCTCTCTCTTTTATTTGATTCTCTTCAATATCTAGGAATTTGATAAGTAGAGTAAAATAATAAAGTGAAACAATAGAATTAGATAAGCAGAGTAAAATAAAGCTACTGACAAGATTTTTTTCCTCACCAGAACAAAAATGCCATCTCTCGACGCGCGTGTCGCTAACCAAGTTAGCGTCATCAGGAGACTAAAATTATCTCTTACAGCTATTGTTTTATATGTATCTAGACGAAGGCAAGTGTCTTATTGCGAAAAATCGATGTATTTCTCTCAATTTGTTACTTTGATGTGAATTTGAATACCATATTTCAACTTTACCGCCTTGTGTGACTCAGTTTGTAACAACTGATGTTTAATTTTTTTCTGTATAGTATCATATAATTATATACAGTGTGCCCCTGAATTGATTGTAGAACAGATGTGTTCAAATTTCATCTTAAGATTGTGTAAGTGAGCTCTGCTAGGTGTGAAATGAATTATGGAGAAAACAAAATGTTTTCAAAAAATAGGTCGGGCTTGGCGGTGAACCGAAATTTGTTTAATTTTGGGTGTTATATATTTTTTGTTTATGTTACACTAAAATTTTACAAATGCAAGTTATGAAAAATGAATAATTATGACTCAATACAAAGTTTCAGAAATATTTACCTGCTTTGATTAAACGATTATTTTCTGAAGTAAACCATAATAAATAAAGTATTTATTGACACATTCATAGCAAATAACGCTGAATGTTGCTTTGAATAAATATATAGTATTTGAGGCAATGATATTATGATGTGTCAATTTCATTTGTGGATAAATCATTTTAATCATTCTTCATTTTCTGAGTTTCATTTAAATCTCAACTGATTCATTTTATAATTATCAGCTCTCGTCTTCATACGTTTGAATCTGTTTAAAATCTGTTTTTCCGTTGATCCTAACACGGTTGCAGAATCATCCCAACCGTGTTAGGAATCACACGTTAAAAGGTAAGACCTCGTTAGTTCTCAGCTTGCACAAGTTTCTCAACTTCTGAGAGTTGTCGTTCGTATGGGGGCAATAAAGGAAACAGTACCAACGAAAGTAAGTTAGTTTTATTTATGAATACACTATATTTCTTCAGGTTTGGTCGAAAAACAGTATTTTTTTCATATAAGTTGTGGAATCTTGTTTGGAAATGACTTGTACTGTCGTACCTGATTTAGTACCAGACTGATTAATGGAAGACAAGCCTGAGCAATGCATTGTGGTTCAGCCTAGCATCACTGATGATACCTTAAGCAACTGACCTATAATTATTTGAAATATTATTTCTGACCTCTTCAAATGTAGTGTGAAAAACAGGTATTTTTAAAAAAATCAACTGTTAGTTATCACTCAAACTATTGGCATATTCAAAAAATTTATGATACCTGCAAATACATCATGGTATTCAGAAATGCATAATGATGTATTAATAAATTGTATCATACACAACAAACAATATATCTAGTAAAATGATTAGTCACCTATATTGAATGTAATTCAAATTAGATAGATTGATACTTATTTATACATAGGTATATACATATACTTTATTGTCCAAGAAAATACAATCTTATTGACATAGCTTGTTAAAAAATCAGGTATATATTGCACTTCAAAGAATGAAAGAAAAGAAACAATTCAAAAACACAAATACACAGAAACACAATTTGAGCAAAACTAAGTTCACTTATCTAATAGATAAAATATAACAATAGAAAATAAAATTTAATGAATTGTAGACAAAATAGTTTGTATAGTCCCTTTCAAAAAATGTAAATAACAAATATACACTATTTGAACATAAGTTCACGTGTCATGGCAATAAAATAACATATATCCCAGTATAAAATATAATTTGAAGTATAGGTGTCAATATAAAGAACAAAAAACACCTATATTAAATCACAGCAAAGTTCCAAAGTTACAATTGATAACTTTATAAAACTGTAAGTCATGTGATAAGTTGTAGTGTTGAAGATTATGCATCAGCTAGCGTTGTTATCGTACAAAGTATTGAGTTTGATTTTCTTTATATTCATTATCAACAAAATAAATAAAAACAAATGAGTCATCTAAATAAGAATCTGCTTATGCAATTCACAAAACATAAAAGTGAGTTGATGATCCTATAATCAACTAATTGAAATATATGAATCCAATGACCAATATTAGACAATGATATTACTTTGGAAGAAAATATGTCAGACTTATATAACTACAGAGAAACAAATAATTTTTTTTTGTATCGGAAACAGTCTTTCCTCACCAGAACAAAAACACCGTCTTTCCACATGCGTTTCGCTAACCAAGTTGGCAACACCATGAGATAATAATTAAGTCTTAATGTGTGTTTTCAATAGATTCATTTCACGCCAGATGATCCAAGTTCTACTTATCGAAAGAAATATGCTGTAATGAGTCAAATGCAGGTGTTAGATTTTTATTCATTATCAAAGAATTTATCACAGAAAAGTGCGCATATGATGTTAACAATCATTTTGTCAAAGAAATGAATAAAGTTGTGAATCCTATGCAACTTACAATCCATGGAACTGAATTGTTGATCATATATGTTCACTGAAAGTATTTGTTGAGAGGATTGGAGGTATGAAGGATGACAATACTGACGTAAGTAGAAAAAATGTTGCCACCAAAACAAAAAAAAAAGTTTAGAAGCGATTTCATTCGGCATTCAAAAATGTTTTCGAAGTTTTTTATAATGAGGTATACATACAACTGTTATAACGCTGCCTCTTGAAATAATATAATCACATATTATGTGATTATGAATTCTATGCAACTCACATTCCATTGAACAGAATTGTTGATCATATATGTTCACTGAAAGGATTTGTTGAGTTTGTTGAGAGGATTGGAGGCACAGAACTTGATTGGAGGTATGAAGGAAGACATGAAATTGTCGTAATGTTTCCACCAAAACTAAAAAAAAGGTAAGAAGCAGTTTTTATTCGGCATTCCAAAATGTTTTCGAAGATTTTTATGATGAGGTATACATATAACTGTTATAACGCTGCCTCTTGAAATAATATAATCACATATTATGTGTTAAACAAAAATTTTTTGTCACCATATGTGATGTTGTGCTTGATATTTCTGAGATCATCGATGCTATGGCTTGTCGGATCATTTTTGTGTATGGCTCTTGAGCTTCCTTAAAGAACGTTTCCTACAAGTGGCCGTAGATGGATATCTTTCGAATACTTTCACCATCAAGGCTGGTGTTCTCCAGGGATCCATATTGTCTCCAACCCTCTTTTTATTGTACATCAACGACTTATTGGAAAAAAACAAGAATCTAATATATTGCTTCGCCGACGACAGCACACTCGTCGTTCCATTTTTATTCCAGGACATCGGTTTTTTGGGGGTTAGAATGGACACCAATTTGTCTTGGCACGATCATGTCGCTAGAGATTTGTCACTCTTTTATAGATATTTTCACGGAAAGTGTTCAAGTGACTTGGCACATTTGATTCCACAAGAGTGGTACATAACAGTAATACGCGACGGACTGTGACTGCTCATCGTTTTGAGGTTTAACTCAGTACACCAAGAACTTCACTGTTTAAGAACCCTTCATCTGGAGAACTGCGTTTATGTGGAATAAACTTTCTGAGAACGTTTTTCCAAATACATTTAATTCCTAGCGATACAAATCCAATGTGAATCGCTGTAGTGTTTGTGTTTTCTCCTTGAAAAAAATTATCTCATTGCTGATCCCTCATTGAAAATAACCTTGACGTTTTAACAGCATAACAGGACAGTTGGCAATAACTATTCCTGAATATCTGTCACACAACTTTCTTTCCAGGTCGAAAAAATTTCACAAATTCAAGTGAAAATTGAACTTTTTGTTCAATTTTCGTTTTGGTTCTTGCCGTGTTCAAAAAATACTATAGGCACAGTTGTCTTCAGTAACTAAGCGCGGTGGGACCATTGGCAATACTGCACAGCGGTCCTACATTGTCAAATTAAGAGATACCTACATCGAATGTGGTTTATTTTTCAGATTCATAGAGAAAAAATAATGTGTTCCCTGACACGTTTCATCTAATCAACTAGGCTAAACATGTGTACTAAGTTGGTTCATAGGGCTTATTTCGGTTTTTAGTTACTTTTTGTACTTTTGCTTCTTTATTTATTTTTTATTTGAAGGTAATTAAAAAATACTTGTTTGTTGTTCATCAATAATTAGGAGGAATCTACTTGAGGAAAATAAAAATTTTAGGTTTCGAGATTTGGAAATCGGAATTTAATAAAATTTTGCGATGATATCCGAGTTCAAAGTAGAATTCAATAACATTCCGACTCAATACAGAAACTTTTGTTAAATTACGACCTAACCTCGAAATTTTTATAACGTTCATTTTAGTGAAATTTATTTTTAATAGAAATTATAAAGGAACTGACCGATAGGTACTTGATGGAAATCCAAAAATCGCACTTCAATATGAGATTATCACTTCGAGTTGAGACCTCACAGTAGTGAGTGTTTTTTGAGTACCTTGATTTTTAATGAAATGTAGGTATGTCCCTTCGTGAAAATGAAAAGTTGAATAGGAATGAAATCTATATTAACAATAATTTTTGAAACTGAATTAATCGATTGATTTACAAAAAATATAAAAGAATTTCGTTGTTTTATACTGGATGATGTTTTACATAAAATTACTTTTTATTTATGGGCAATGAAAATTATAAAACTTTCCTTTGATGAAAATATGTTCTGTTGACCGGTTCCGATTGTCCAGGAAATGATCTTGTGGTAATGACTGAAAAGTTTTAAATAATTGGTTATCAACATTTCACTTTACAATGGAAATATATCGAAAAGTTTGGAGTTTTCTTCATATGGGTATAGTCGAAGTAAATGATATTGTGCATATTTAAAAGTGTCGGCACTCCCAAAGATCAAAAACCAATACATAGAAATGAACTGGCAGCAAAGCAGTCCCCGTGGACTGTAGACTTGGCGGTTCGTATTAGATAATTTTCAGTAACCCAGTTTTATGATTGGCTCAAGAGACATAAAATTAAATATGAACTCATATTAGGGTGACGAATTGAAATTGGGAAAGGTTATCGCCGTTGTGTTCAGTTCAGGAACTGATCGCAACTTTAGTGTTGAAATTTGATATTGGTGCAGTTATAATTACTTGAAATATTTGTTATCTGTTTGAAATGAGTGTGTGTACTTTTATAAGTACTAATATTAATAACGAGTGTGATAACAACGCAGACGTTATCCAGTGTATTGATTCCAATAGCGATGGTGAACAATGCGGAAAAGAAATACCTGTGAATAAGATTCGGATGCATTTGAATATTGAAATACAGAGAGTATGTTTCAATGTATACAAGAATCTTCATCTCAAGTTTGGTTTCGAGGAAAACAAACTAAAACAAACAACATCAGATTTGACCGAAATTCATTTCTCAACTGTACGTAAATTATTCAAAAACAAACTTTATGAACGCAAGACGTGATGTGATATAGGATTACTAAAACTTTTAGATGTTCATCTAATAAAATCATTGAAAAAAACAATATACGACTGTTTCAAAAGCAATGAGATTCCTACAAGTGAAATCGTAAGGAAGGAATTGGATACTTTCGGACATAACGTAAGCTGCTCTGAATTTGATAAAGAAACTAGTATTTAGATTTAACAAAGCGTCGATCAGTTATGGAAAGCAGAAGAATAGTGGAAATGCGTAAGAAATTCTTAGAAAAATTAACTAAATATAGACAAGAACAACGACAAATTTTCTATTTGGACGAAACTTGGTATGACACTCACGAGAATGTGTACGTCTAACATGCCTGCAAACAAAGGATCGCGACTAATAATTGTGCATTGCGGAGGAAGTAAAGGATGGATTCCGAATTCTTTGAAATTATGTGGAAAAAAACTTGAGGATTGCACTGTTGACTGTCATAAGAACATAGAAGCTAATATTTTTGAGGAATGGTTTGTTTGGATGCGAATAGTGTAATAGTTCTTGACAACGCTTCCTATCATTCGCGACAGTTCATCAAAGTACCGAATACAAATTCGTGGAAAGATGAAATACAAGTTTTTTAATGGATAACATTATGTATTTTGGAGATAATTATACCAAAAACCCAGTACTTGAAGTTTTACAGACAAAAACATTTGAAAACTTATATGCCTTTGAGAGTATTGCTGAAAAGTATGGACACACCATACTGAGACTTTCCCCCTATTTTTGAGTTTTCAATCCCATCGAGTTGATTTGGGGAAAATTGAAACTAAGTATCACGTGTGAAAATAATTTTTGAAAATTTTAAAATAATAAGGTAATAGAGCTAGTTAAAGAAGAATTGCAAGAAGAAGACTGACATTTATCATCCTGTTATTTGAATCCCTACTTTCTCAGACACATATACTAATGAAGTATTTATTATATACATTATTTTTGTCATACATCTGGCCAATAGCCAGAAACACGTGTCTGCGGGTTGCC
>WOGP01008817.1:0-11024 GCA_015342065.1 Leptinotarsa undecemlineata | reverse complement strand
AATTTCACGCCCTAGGGCGTAAAAATAATTTCACGCACAAGGGCGTAAAAATAATTTCGCGCACAAGGGCGTGAAATTACATTTTACGATTCGTGAACGGTGTGTGAAAGTACTATTTCACGTACGGGAGTAGAAAAAATAAGTTTGAGAACCCCTCCACTTGTCATATCACTCATTTCCAACAAAAGAATAATCAAACACGGTTTTTTCTGTTCCAGTTTGCGGCAGGCTGCTGAGAAGAAGGACGAACACCAACTCGATGAACATATTCAGCCAGAGGTAGTGGCGTCGCATGAAAGCGTTCCGTGTTTGTCTCTCGACCTAGTCTCGTCGTTCGTCATTTACATATTACGCAGTCGGCTCAAAAATACTCAATGTACAGGTACAATGTGTCTCCTTTATATTCGATAAGTGGTTCGCTTCCGTTCTAGACGGACCCACGACAAGTGGGAGTGAAATCCCTCGGAGGACTTGCAGTTCGTTTCGCTGGGGATGAAAAAATTTTAAGAGGGCTAGCAAGAAAGTTCGCAACTATGGGGACTTTCACTTTAAAGTTTACTTGTCCGCGATTTTGAATTGCCTCAACTCAAAAACTGCCTGCAAATCCGCCAGGACCGTATTCGGGGTCAAAGTGTAACAGTGTTCAATTTTTTTAGTTCACTCGAGGATTAGACTCGAAGAAAACTGCCAAAAAAACCACCACTTGTGGAAGGTTTTCATCACCTCTCCATAAGTTTTAATTATTCTGGATTACTGAGCTAACAACTATCTCAATATCTCAAGTAATGCAGGACGCAACTTGGAATATGCGTTGAAAACAGATTTAAAGTAATTTTTCTCGAAAAAAAAAAGTATATCGTTCATTTTTTTTTTTTTTGAAAAACAGTATATTCAGGCTCCTTTACTGTATCATCAAGAATGCCATGAAAAGACGTGTAGAGTTCAGCTGTTTTCTTATGCACCAATGATTTAGTTTAGCTTCCCACCAAAAGATGGCGACACTGTGATCTATAGAAATAAAATTCTATTCTAATGACTAGAACGCGTATATACTTGAACGAATGGATGTGGCAAAGTGGCAGCCACATTTTTTTGTGTCTTCCTCATAGCAGCAGAAGATATTTCTTTGATTTGGTAACCTTGAATGTGTAAGAGTTGATTGAAAATAATGTATGTAGTTGAATTTTTATGGTCTAATCCCATTAATAAATATACTTGTAGGGAAATAATTTTGATCACAGTTGAAAGTATTTTCGAAGATATATCGAAGCGACATTTTGGCTAGATATTTTAAACAAAGCAGTCAGTTTTTGAGACAAACTATAACACTCCGTATCTCAGAAAACGAAGCAAGTTATATAGCAAACTGTTATTTTTTCATGCGTAAACACTCCCTGAAATTTGTCAAGCTTATTCACTAACATTCTCTTCATTGGCGCTGAATTTATTTCTAGCGAGCAGTCTCATGAGGTTTGACAGGAAAAAGTCACTAGTGGTCAGATCTGCAGAATATGGTGGATGCGGAATGAATTCGAAGACCAATTGCATGTCACAGCACTTTCTTTTTCTACAAATGGGGCCGTTTTCTACGATTTCGTCTTTCAAACTATGTAATAGTTGCTGTTGATGGTCACCATCGCTGTTGTTTTTGGTCGATTGTGAGCTTGCGCGACACCCACTTTGAACAGAGCTTTCTCACACACAAATATTCATGCACATACGTCCAATACATTCCTTTGATACCTTCAGAGCTATAGCTATCTCGATCAACATCACTTTATACAGTCATCCAAAAGTATTTTGTGGACTTTTTGATGTCTTCGTCAGTAACAGCCTCTGTTGGGCATCCACTGCTTGCATCGTCCTCGGTGTTCATTTCAACTCCTTCCAACTCCTCAACTGTTGATATTTCTGGTGCAGAGTATGAAAAATTCTTATCTAGCCAAGCCTTGGCTTCAAGAGTTCTTTTTCTTTGCTTTATCAACACAAAAAAATCCTTTTCATCCACTCAAAACGTTCTATCCCACAAACTAACAGTCCTACAGCTGTGACATTTGTACACGTGTTTTCTGATGGTCAGGGTTAACCTTAAAATCATATGGAGTTGATACTAGTGGCGCCATCTATGAGTTAGATTACGAACTTTGAAATGTCAATTCAATATATCTCTGAATATATTTCAACTAGCATATCTGTTTACAAGATTGTAATGCATTAAACTTTCACTTGAAATGTAATGATGAATCTAGAATATTCACCATATAATTTGATATCTTCATTTGTAATATATCAACAACGCGAAGTGGAATATTTGTATTTGACGTGCTGCTGAGTAATAAAGTTTTTGCTTCGCACGATAAATCACTTGACATCAATCAATAATTAAGACAGCAATAGCTGAATAGCCTGAAATAATAATTCCTCTAACAAATTAATTCAGGCAGAGTCTGCGCCCCAAAAATATTCCCAAGAATTTTCGGCTTCTAGATGACAGTACATGCTCAGCAGCGGGATGAAACTTTTTAGATGAATTCATAACGGAAAATAGTTTTACGAATAGATTGCTCCAGATGGTTTGAAAATGGACTTACCTGTAGGTTGTCAGGCGCCCAATTCGACGGCCACCTTAAGGAAACAGATCCTGCTTGAAATTTGTTTCAATGCGCGTCGCGGCACTAGCCAAAACAAAATTGTTACAGCACTTTGAATCAATGTTCGCAGAAAGTAGTCAGCTAATTGAACCCTGTCGTACCCTGAACCCTATTTTATAATATTTATATATTTGTGTATATTGTATATTATTTGTGTATCGTTATTGTAAGTACTGGTATCGTAACACTTCTACTTGTTTATAATGTAGGAGGTGCTGCTAGCTATTGAGAGAAATCAGTGCTACTACGAACAGTTTCATTTCTTACTGGATATCGCTTTGCTATATCCACAACAAAATTATTTATTCAGTACAAACAAATGATAGTATTAGGTGGGGGAGCTCGCATCTTCCATTTCGCTACCGTCATAAAAGTTTGCTAATGCGATATTTCGCTAGATGGCGCTAGATTAAAATGAAAAAGTCAATAAGGAATATCTTTCTACCCAAAAAAGATATCGATCTCGGACCAACGCCATTCTCTGGTTGAAATGATGTAGAATACACGAAAACTATGAAAGACTCGTGAATCTGACCCTTTGACCTTCAATGGGGAATGTTCCTCAATTTGATGTTTCAAATGTTGGGTTTTAATTTTTAAAGGGATTTGTGTTTCTAATTCACATATTGGCATCAGCGCCTATATCAAGTTGAAATAATTTATCACATAACCTTTTGTTATTTATTTATATAAAAGAAGATAGATTAGCTGCACAAAATGTCATTTGTCACAGAATGTCTCGGAACTCAAGAAGCAGAACAGCATGCCTCTGAAATATGTCATCTTTGTTTGTCTCATACAGGCAACAGATACATTGTCCTTTATTAGCTATAATCGATGTTGCCAAATGGTGAAATAGAAACGAATCCCTTTAAATGTTGAATGCATTATTTCATTCCCCTTTTTTTAAGTATTTAAATATTTTTTTTAAGAAAAAGGTTAAAATGATAAGTTTAAAATGCGTTGTTTTAGAGCTTTTTTATGGAAACTACTTGATTTTCGTCAGGAGGAACATTCCTCATTGATTAAGTGGTAGAACAAACCTGTAGTTTTGAACTTCGTCTTTTGGATGTATATTGTATTTCGCCCAATAAAGACCATTCTTATTTTTATTATTATTTAGCGAAGTTTAACAGCAACAAAGCAGAATTCTTGCGTAGTTTCATGTCCATGGATGAAATATGCTGTGTCTGTCACACCAGACACAAAAAACAATCAAAACAATGAACTGAAAAGAAAAAAACGGCTCCAAAGAAGGCGAAGGCCGTTTCATCTGTATGCAAGGTCATGGCATTGGTTTTTTGGGATGCGCGTGGGATAATTTTCATTGACTATCTTAAAAAAGGTAAAAGTATCGACAACGAGTATTATGCGAACTTATTGCAACATTTGAGTGACGAAATCAAGCAAAAACGGCCGTTTTTTGAATGGAATCTTTCAATTTTGGCGTTCAACGAATATTAGTCAAGCTTCAATAAGTGGTTTGTAATGGATCTACAGACAATATAAACCAACCATTCTTTTTGTTTTTTCACAAGCTGAATTTTCACTGATAATGAATTTTTGAAATACCTACTTTTTGACTTGTTCGCGAAAAACCGTGGGTTTATTGGTTGAAAAAAGAACACTTTATTTCACGAATGAACCAAAAAAGGATAAAATTTTATAAAAAAAACTTCATGAAACAAAGATGGTTTATAATTAATTAGCCTATTCGAGGTCTGATCAAAAAGTGATGTGAATTTTAATTTTTTTCAAAAAATATTTATTCAATTTCTATTTTGTAGCTTCCCCCAGATTAGGAGCAATGCCCAGTAAAGTGTTAATTTTGAAGTAGAGAGGTAAAAAATCGGAATCCAAATTGTAATGAACATCCCTGCTGTATGTAAAAATATATGATAAAAATGTCATTGATTTGACTGAAATAGTATTGTTCCTGTGCAAGGCAACGGAACATCAACTAACTTGCACAGAACTGGGATTCACACTGGCACACTGAATGGTCATTGATTGGCTAATAGAAGAAAAACCAAAACAACATAAGAGAATATTTGCTGAATCATAATTACTCAAAACAGAAATTGAAATCCAACGCCATTCGTGGTATTAGTCAGGGAAGTAGTTGTTTTCTGATAGACGTCAGTCCATTCAACCTACTGTGTATATATTTGAGACTGGCTTGGAACATTTAAAGTTCATTTCTTTAGATTTGTTTACTGCCAATCTTCAAGCATAGCCCACTGACTAATAAGACAGAAATTGAAAGTTTATGGTACTATTCCATAACTCATTTCATCAAAACAAAGTCACAAAGTAGGCCATCATGTTGAAACGAACATCATAAACAAATAATCATATTGTTACAAAATCAAATTGTTATTTCGCCAGAAGTTCAATCCAAAAACATATCACACGATAGAATAGAAGTGCCAGAAATGTTGACAAATAATAAATGTCAAACAAAATATATAAAACAGTACAAAATCGCAAAAAAATCATAGAGGGTGTACAAAACAAATGGAATTTTTCCCGTTACTTGATGAAAAATAACAACACATCCGTAAAATTTGATTCCCGATTCAACTAATGAAACAAAAGCATAGGAACACGCGTCATGAGTAAAATTTATGATGTGTAATTTTTTCAGATCGCAACGTCACCGAATCTAGTGCAAGATTAAATACTTTTTACAAAAAAAAACTGAATTGATAAAGTATTTGTCCATTAATTCATCTTATTAGATAGAGAAAAATTATAAATACAAACACTGACTAATTATACTGATTAGAGGTCGAGTTAGATATTTATATTACGCAGCAAATATTCGAGATGAACTTTTCAGTTTGCTATTCATTTACCGCAGGAAAATTTTGGGCAGCTGAATTAATTTAAACGTGGCCGTAAGAGTTTGGAAGACGATTAACGTTCGGGATGTCCAAAAAACTGCAACTACCGACGAAAACATCGCGTCAAAGTTCGCCAAATGATGCTAGATGACTGACGAATTGAAGTGAGAGATAGCAGAGGTTATGAACATGTCAAAAGAACGAGTTTGTCACATATTAAAACACCATCTAGGCATGAGAAAGCTGCTTTGGTGCCGCGTTTGCTCACGTTAGACTAAAAACGTGTTCAAATGAACATTTCCAACGCTCTGTTGGCGTAGCTTTGGCGCCGATTAATTACTGTGAATGAAACTTTGATACACCATTCGCCCGAAACAAAAAAAAAAGTCCAAACAGTGGACTGCAAAGAGAGAACCGGCTGCAAAAAAAAGCAAAATCTGTTTTTTCGGCTGGGAAAGTGATGGCGACTGTTTTTTGGAATAGTCATGTAGTTATTTTAATCGGTCCTCTTCAAAAAGAAAAATCCATTACAAGAGCACATTACGCATCATTACTTGACAAGTTGAAAGTAGAACTTGCGGCCAAATTTGCAAAAAGAAAATCATATTTTACCAAGACAACACACCGTCTCACACCTCTGCGATTGCCATGGCAAAAATCAACGAATTACGTTCTGAACTGCTTGACCATCAGTTCTAGCCCCAGTTCTAGAACCAGATCTAGCCCCAAGCGACTCCTTTTTGTTCCCTCATCTAAAAATTGCGCTCGGAGAAGAAATATTCTCGTCGAATTGAGAGGAAATCACTATCGTGAACAATTATTTCGCAGAGATGGGAGTCAAAAGGAAACTATATTGAAAAATAAAATAAACTGAAAAAAAAATGTCTTGTATCTTTTTTAGATCAGAAACTTTTCTGACCACCCTCGTATATCCATTCATGCATCGCAAAAATTTAGGGTAATTCTTTATTTTAACGTACAGCTTGGCAAATTAAGGAAGCGACTTCAAAGTTTCGGCTTAGGACCTCCCTTAAGATGCGCGTTCGTTAGGAGACCATGTGTGTGAGTGAGAAAGATAGAGGGAGAAAGATAGAAAGAGAGAGAGAGAAATATAGAAAGGGATATAGGGGGAGAAAGATAGAAAGAGGGAGAGAGAGAGACTTAGAAAGAAAGGGAGAGAGAGACTTAGAAAGAAAGGGAGAGAGACTTAGAAAGAAAGGGGGGGGAGAGAGAGAGACTTAGAAAGAAAGGGGGAGAGAGAGAGACTTAGAAAGAAAGGGAGAGAGAGACTCAGAAAGAGAGAGGGAGAAAGAGAGAAAAATAGGATTCTCAAGACTCATCCTAGTTTTGACAAGCTTTAGTTTGGCGCCAGAGCCACCTTTTATCAAATTACGTCACAACTCACCTGTATTAACTAAAAACGCTCCGGGCCTCATCTGTTTGATTGTGAACTCGTTGATGACGTGGTGATTGTGCTCGTTGAGCGTGCAATGTAACGAGACGCAATCCGATTGGAACAGCAGATCCTGCAGCGTATACACCCGAGTCAGCCCGAGGCTCTTCTCGATTCCATCGGGTAGGTACGGATCATAGAATATGACGTTGAAGCCGAAAGCTTTCGCCCGCAGAGCGACCGCCGACCCGATCCGTCCGAGTCCAACGATTCCGAGTGTGTCGCCTCGTATCCTGGCGCAGCCTTGGGCTGCCTCTCGTACCTGGAAACAAACAACAAAATTGTATTTTTCACGTATAGTCATTGGGCATACTTTGAGACTGGCTGTAAATCCAATTATCTACAAGAACAAAATTATAGTGATAAAATATTCTTTTTTTTTTCAGGTGTTTTGATCGATTTCCTCCATACGATGGAAAGAAATTCAATTTTTGAAAAGATAAAAAATGAATACTAATAGCTCAAATATTTTTGAAGTGTACAAGAACTATTTCAGTGGATTGGCAGCTTCTTACGCCGGTAACCAGGCCGGATGTCAACGTATTTGACAAAGTCGACATTCCCACGGAAAAAGTTGATGCTACATATACCAAAAGTGATGAACAATATATCCCTGCCGTGTAAGCAAAATAAAAAATGTGTTTCAACAGTACTTAAAGAGTTATCAGAATTGCTAATGCCAAAGAAACGATAAGGATAACATTGATTATTCATCTTTTCACAAAAAATGCGGGATAAAAGTTTGATCTTCCTCTTGAAGATGATCACTTGATGATCGAAACACGTGTCAAGGTATTGAAATAACGGTTTGGTGTTGGGAAACAACTCCAGTAATATTCATTACTACACCAAAGGTTCCAAACAGGGCATCCCAAGCCTCAAACACAATGCACACGGAACGGACGTCTGGCAGAAAGAAGAGGTTTCGGCATGGTACAGACGCGGCGGAAGCGTGGCGTATGCAATGCACACAGAGGGGCGGGACAGTGGCGAGAAAGGAGAGAACCAATTTGTCCGGAAAAGTGGAATGCTCTTTGGTATCACTCCATAGCAAGTTTGGATCTCTCAATACACTCATACGATGTAACTCTGCTAAAGTTGATACTATAGTTCAAGCAATGTGTGTTTTATATAACGCCAAAAAAATGCGAGGGTTTTTACAAAACCCCAATACGAAAATGTGGTTGGCATCCATTCCAGTTTTGGATTACCACCACTGGCCTATTCGAATGCAAAAAACAGGGAGTACCTAACCACCTATTTCGTTGATTTTTTTTCTATCGTAAATCAGCAGTTTACTGTCACGTCCGGTCTTCAGCACTCCTATTACAATAAATAGCACGATTATAATCAAACCAACAAAGATATTTGCCAACTTCTTCGTAAACTTTTTGAGGATTGAGCATTTTTGAGGCACGGAGATACACGTGGCAAGGAACTGGCGTACCCTTTCTTGTACGCCACGTGAGACGATAAAGAGACGTGGCGAGGGCGGGAGGCCGACCGCCCACGCCACTTCTGTGAACACTGGACCATTTGTTTACGAAGGGGAGACGCGGACGGGACAAAGGTCCGTAGCTCGTCTCTGCCAGATATCCGTTCTGTATGCATTGTGCCTTAGCACATCAACAACTGACGAAAATGACGAGAAGGTGAAATAATTGTTATGGAGGATCGTCGAATCACCATTAGAGAAGTTGCTGAGGATGTAGGCATATCGGTAGCTTAAGCCATGCATTTTTTCTGAAATTTTGGGCGTGAAACGTGTGGCAGCAAAGTTCGTTCCAAAATTGCTGAATTTTCACCAGAAATACCGTCGCATGAGCATCTCTCTGGAATTGTTGAATCTGCGAACCAGATTTGCTTAAAAGGGTCATAACCGGTGACGAATCATGGGTATATGGTTATGACATCGAAACCAAAGCCCAATCGTCCCAATGGAAGAGCCCAGGAGAGCTAAAACTGAAAAAGTACGCCAAGTTCGATCAAATGTCAAGGTTTTATTCACTGTGTTCTTCGATTGCCGTGCCGTAGTGCATCAGAAGTTCTTGCCACATTCAAGTTCTTGCTTGTACGGTCAATAAGGAGTATTATCTTTTATCTTGAAGTTATGCGCCGCTTGCTAGAAGCAATACGTAGAAAACAGCCGGTATTGTGGAAAAACAATTCATGGCTTTTGCATCACGATAATACTGTAATGAATCTGAAGCCGCCCCTGACCCGTACGCCAGCCAATTCATAGAATAAATACATGACTCACCGCGACAGAATGCAGTCTGAAACCGCCGCGAAAAGTCTTGGCGAATACCGAACAGACTACAGAATTCTACGATGGACCTTTACCGATATAACTTCGATTGTTGCCACATGGTCGTACGTCAATAATGAGTATTTTGCCACATGGTTGTACAGTCAATAAGGAGCATTAGAGCTGAGACCAAAAAAGCACGCCAAGTTCGATCAAATGCCAAGGTTTTGCTCACTGTTTTCTTCGATTACCGTGGCGTAGTGCATCAGGAGTTCTTGCCATATGGTCGTACGGTCAATAATGAGTATTTGGCCACATGGTCGTACGGTCAATAAGAAGTATTATCTTGAAGTTATGCGCCGCTTGCGAGACGCAATACGAGAAAACGTCCGGTATTGTGGAAAAACAATTCATGGCATTTGCCTCGCTATAATGCATCTGCTCTCCCATCACGGCTTGTTCATAATTTTTTAGACAAAAACAATACCTCAATCATTCATCAGCCACCGTATTCACCAGATTTAGCCACTGCGACTTTTCTGTTTTCAAGATAGAAAATACACATGAAAGGACGGCGTTTTGTGACGATTGAGGAGATACGTCCATCGTTAATGTTTAGACTCATTTAGTCGACATTAATGCAATTCCACATTACGAGCGACTGGCTGGATTCGGCACTGGTGTTACCGATTTCCCTTTCCACTGTTTTTCACTCCATTCGTCCACAAAAAATAACAACAATTGTTTACCATCCACGTCAGCGAACATCGAGTATACGTTAATAAATAACGTCTTACGCAAGTCATGGTCACTCAAATGAGAAAGTGGCTAGCACTTGTCCGTGACCGTTTCCTGATTATGATATATTCGTTTTAAAAACAATTCGCTCGTTTTCCCGAAACACGTTCGCGACACTTTCAACTCGATTTCAGCGTTGCAATTTCATTAGGAGCAACAAATTAAATAGGTTACTTTCGAGGTTATCGGAGTCAAGATTGCACTTTATTCATATTCAAATTCAGGTCAGTGAACGGAGATCTCGGAAATAGGTTCGAATGATGTGCAACAAAAATAGATAGACAACATATTTATAAAGATTTATATGGATTAAAAAAAACAAAAATGATAACGATGTGATTCCCCCTTCAACTCATTACTGGACTTTCTTAAAAAAAAATAGCCGAGACACGTCGACTTTTGATTTGTACAATGTACAGAGTGACCAGCAGAGTCTTAAAAATCTTTGCAAAGTTGCAAATAATAGATATAGGCCGCCTTTCTTGAAAACGGGACAGACTTTTGATAATTTCCAGATCCTTGGTATTGGAGCCGATCTTAAGCAGATATCAATTAGTATAGATAGAGGACGAGCAAACACAAGTGCACAATCTTTTAGGATGAAAGCTGGAATGTCATCTGGACCAGTGGTCATTTTAGGCTTGAGCGACCTTAGTGCCTCGTATACTTCGTTTTCACTGAAGCTTGATATATCAAGAAAGTGATTATTTGCTAAAGTCATCTTTGAAATACAGAGATTTCAGGTTTTTTCATGTGAAGTTTGAAACACACACTATGATAAAGTAGGCTTTGGATGATGCGACGATGATTTGATTAAGGCAGTAAAGACGTTCTACAATTAGTAATTTTTGTTCAATTTTCAAACACATTCGCAATGAAGTATAAGAATTATGAAAAATGGGATATGATAGTCTGCTTTATATAAGCCGGGGAAAATACAGAAGCAGCAAGAAATTAGTATCACGAAAGGTATCCAGATAGAAGACAACTTGTTAGAGACATTTTTGCATGATTGCGACACAGCCTAA
>WOGP01008815.1:0-11024 GCA_015342065.1 Leptinotarsa undecemlineata | reverse complement strand
CAGTTATTAAACATTAGCATCAGTCAGGGTATGATAAACGATTTGAGCAGTAACTGCAACATTGACTATCAGCTAAGCTTAGCTTCGAGGTAGCTAACAGGGGCATTTAACTACGTATTGATAAACCGGCCCTTAATGAATGGCATTCATTTCTATGGATTCTGACGTTAGCTGTCAAACTGACATACATATTTTTCGCTGCGATAATTTCGAAGTTTTTTTCACAAATACGATTATTTCTGGTGGATGTTCAGCCATTCACCAGTAGTTACATATCTCCTATTAGTGAGTGCGTTGGTTGCAATGCGCAAGGACCCTCCAGACTTCTGGTGAGTGCGTTCAAAATATCACTTTCACGGAACTGTTCATCGCCTACCCTTGGGATATCAAAGGGTGTGGTTTTTCGACAGCAGTATGGAGGAACTGCTTGACAGCCTGATGGCCAGGGACAGATGTGAAGTAATTACCTTCATGGGTTTATTTCTTGATCGCCTGGGCCTGAGTCAATCAGAGCTGGTAAGGGGCAGCCCCTTGGCGGCATTTCGAGAGCGCTCTGGCCCTCCATCAGGGGCCAAGGAGCTTCTCGAGCGTCCGTCACTGAATGTATCCTTCAGAAACTCCCGTCGACACCACCCGCTCTGCTCAGACAAACGACGACAATACGATCAAGCTTCAAGAACCGGCCAACAAAAAGCGTCGCCTTCCAGAAGAGTTTCCTCCTCTACCATCTAAACCAGTTGCTCCAATAAACAAAAATACTGACAACAAGCCTAAAAAAGTAACTGAAAAGATGTGAAAGCTCCGGGACGAAGCCAAGAACAACACTTCAGAGTCAGAATTCTCAACAACAGAGTCTTCCGTCGAAGATGACCATGAAATGTTGGTTGACGACAATAGGTCTGAAAAATCGATTTCTCCTATAGGGTGGCCCAAAACAGCCATCCCAAAATCTTAATTAGGTTGAAAACCCCAACGATCAGGGAACTAGCTCTTCTTTCCCTCTGCGTCCTGAGGTGCCCCAAAGTACCAGAAAAACACACGTTCCCCCAATTGTCGTTCGCTAGAAGGACAAGTGGGTTCAATTCACAAAGCTGGCTGCCTTCCATAAGGTGAACTTCATCTAAGCAGTAAACATGGCTGACAGCATCAAGGTTCAAGCCTTCTTGGGCCGAGGACTACAGGAGTATGTCCAAACTATTGGTGAGGAAAAAAATCCCCCACCACACGTATTCCTTACCTGAAGACAGACAAATCATAGCCGTCTTCAGAGGAGTCCCGGGAAATCTTGAGACCGTTGACATCAAGGACGCCTTGGTTGAAAAAGGTTTCCAACCATCATCCGTCACCAGGATGATGCGAGGAAATCGACTGCTCCCCCTGCTTTTGGTTCGAGTGAACGAAAATCAGAAGCATATTTATGACATCCGGAATCTCCTTAACGTTTTGAAGTTAAAGTTGAGCCCCAACACCAAACAACACTGGTAGGGCAGTGTCACCGATGTCATTGGTTCAGGCATAACCAACGGAACTCCCTAGCTATTCCTATTTGTGTCAAATGCGCCGGCAGATACCTTTCAGGTGAGTACAAGAAGCCACAAGCAGATCAGCTCAAGTGCAATAATTGCAAGGGTGTGCATACTGCCAACTACCGCGGTTGTCCTGAGTTCCCCAGGGTTTGCAGGAGGACCAAAGTAGCTGCAAATGTCCCCCGACATATACCCATACCTAGAAAGCATCCTGCCGGAGCATCTGGCACATGACCGGGAATGAGCTACGCAGGAGCGGCCAAGAGCGGTAACACCTCCGCCAGGTCGATCGAGACGCCCAGTAGTCATCCACGGATTGGGAAGCCTTCAAGGCTCACCTAGTGGAGACACGTACAGACCGTGAGGCGCTTCAAACTCGCGATGGTCTCGACGCGACAGTGACAGATTTTGAATTGTCTGTGAACAACTGTTTCTGCGCATCCACAACCAAGACAAAGTGTCCTCTGCGGAGCTACAATGAGTTTTCTTCCAGGATTAAGAACCTTATTCGTGAGAGAAATCGACTCAAACGAGTTTATCAGCGGACTATCTACCCTGAAGACAAGGCTTCAGCTAGCAGGATGGCCAACCAGGTTAAACAGACCATCACTGAGTAAAGAAACGAGAGGTGGAGAGAGTGTTTGGAATCGCTCGAACCTGGGGATGACGAGCTCTGGCGAGTCATCCGCAGGCTCGAGAAGAGGAAAACCACTCCCTCCCCTCTTCACGGACAGCGCGGCATCTGCTACTCCTCCATCAAGAAGGCGTTGGCCTTTGCAGACACAATGAAGAGTAAGTTTCGACTCAAAGTTGATTCGGATGATGATATTGACCGTGATATCCGGCTGAAACACCGGGTTCGGCACATCCTCAGGGAAAACGATGACAACGTGATCCGTCCAGCTTTGGAAGAAGAACTGAGGGGGTACATTAGGGCCTCCAAACCCAAGAAGGTTCCGGGATTTGATTCAATCAACAACAGGTTATTGAAGCAGCTCCCGAAGAGCTTCATCAGATACCTGTTGGACATTATCAACAGCTCAATCACTCTCAGATACTTCCCTCGAAGATGAAAGCATGCCATAGTTGTCATGATCCCGAAACAGGGCAATAACCCGCTGTTTTCCCAGAATCACCGTCCGATTAGTCTGATTTGCTCAACGGCTAAGTTGGCTAAACGTGTTGTGCTGCAAAGGCTAACAGAAAAAGTTGAAGACCGAAATGTTCTGCCTGATGAACAATTCGGCTTCAGGAGGGCACACTCCACCGAGTTGCAGGCCCTGAGACTGGTCGAAAATTCCATCTCAGAACTGAACAACAGGAAGACGGTCCATCCTCCTGGATATTTCGAGAGCCTTCGACTGAGTCTAGCACGAAGGTCTGCTACACAAAATGCTCGATTTCGATTTGCCTAGGGGTCTGCTCCGGTGGATAAGGCCTTTCTGAAAGGCAGAACATTCCAGGTCCGAGTTGAAGGAACCCTGTCTCCCGTCAGGGAAATCGAAGCTGGAGTGCCTCAGGGAACTGTGCTGTCTCCACTACTGTGTAGCCTTCACGTGAGCGACCTTCCGAGGGTCGATCACATGAAGGTTTTCTTTTACGCCGATGATACAGCTCTCCTCGCTTCTTTCATAGATCGTGCGTTGGCGGTCATCTACATGCAACGCGCATTAGACGACCTCGAATGCTGGTACCTTGACTGGAAGATTCGAGTGAATCCAAAAAAACTCAGACGATAGACTTGGGGAGATGTAAAGTTTCTCCAGACACAAGGGTCACGATTTCAGGCAGGGATATCGAATGGCAAATGCGAGTTAAGCAAGTACCAAGGTCTTTGGGTAGACCGCCGACTCACCAGGGCAAATAACATTGTTTATATCAAGAGCAAAGTACAGATGAGGATAGCTAAACTCTATCCACTGGTCAATAGAAGTTCAAAACTCAATCTTAAAAATAAGATTTAACTATTACAACAACATCATGTATGCCTCAGGTGCTTGGGAACAAACCGCCCCGTCAAACCTCTCCATTTTGGAGAGATTTGAAGCTGTTAACTATACGGCATTCCATTCAGTCGAGGAATCAGAGAGTTTTCGAGTCAGCAGAAACTCATGATAACCCATTAGTTAGGGAAGCTGTAGATTACACTATAGACGACCCCACTCGACGCTCGGTTGAGTGAAGGCCCACAACGTCTGTTAAAATGAACAGTTTATTCATCAAATACCCCAGTCAGGAAGGGGTACACAAGGCCAGAGCGGCATAGAGGTCATTGATCTTTATGTCGCCACCAAAACACCTTACGTTATGAACCATTTGTCCTCCTGCCGAATCTCAGTTGAAAGGGTAAGGGAGAAAATTTCCAACCTGATAAAAATGAAAATGACTATATCATTAACATTTTCTTCTTTTTGATGTTTATATTTCTTCAATTGATTTTGGTTCATTCTTAACATTTATTTGTTAATACTGTTAATAGTGTTTATATATTTGTATATTTTTGTTGTTTATTTTCAAGCGTTGCATGTTTTTGGGGATGACTAAACGTTAGTGAAAAGTAAATTGATGGAAGAAAATAATAATGAAAAGAGAAATGAAAATTTCTATGTTTTTTACCACTTTTGATTCTAACTGACGTTACTGCAGTTTCGTCCTATATGGACATTTTCAAACTTACATAATAAACTTGACAACTTGTGTAAGTTTGAAAATATCCATATAGGACGAAACTGCAGTAACGTTAGTTACAATTGAAAGTGGTAAAAAACAAAGAAATTTTCATTTCTCTTTTCAATATGATCTCCTACCACGTAGTAATGGCTACATCCATCAATTTATGTAAGAGACATATTTGCCAAAGGAGGTACAAACTGTCATTTCAGCTGAGCGGAGTGTCATAGACACTTTTTTCTTCTGGTGTCTGACATCCAGAATCACAGCATAAGGCTTTA
Organism: Leptinotarsa undecemlineata; assembly: GCA_015342065.1. Lineage (NCBI taxonomy): Eukaryota > Metazoa > Arthropoda > Insecta > Coleoptera > Chrysomelidae > Leptinotarsa > Leptinotarsa undecemlineata. The sequence continues at coordinate 6,547 of WOGP01008815.1, read as the reverse complement.
TGCTATGTTGTGGAACCGTATTAGGGTTTAAACACTGTTGAATTAGATTAGAGGATTAGATTGTTGGTTCTTGTCTGTATTTACACATATATACGAACACACACACATCTATCTACAGGTGATTTTCTAATTGAGGTGAAAAATAATCAGGTTTAATGAAACGAACTAACACAATTATATCGCTGGAATTGCTGGAAGGGCTACTTATCAAAAGCTTGGAACATTGAACCGAACCAGAAAACTGTACATACCTCGGAAACTTTTGATGCTTTATAAATCTCAGATCATACCCTCTTTGGAGTATTGTTCTCATGTATGGAGCTCCGCCTCTAAAGTATTCTGAAGCTACTGGATTCCATCCAGAGAAGAGCCATTGGCTTGATTGAAGACACAAACATCACTTGCAACATTAACAGTCTGTAACATCGAAAAAAGGTAGGGGTTTTGTCTCTCTTCTATAGAAACTTTCACAAGAAGTGTTCAAGTGACTTGGAACATTTGATTCCACCAAAAGCAATACATATCAGGAATACGCGACGGACTGTGATTGCTTATCGTTTTGAAATTCAACTCATGACAGTTGAAGAACTCTTTCATTTGGAGAACTGCGTTTATGTGGAATAAACTTCTTGACAACGTTTTTCCAAATTAATTCAATCTCCAGCGATTCAAATCCAATGTAAATCACTACTTTCGCACAGGCACCGCTCTCAGAGCGGGATTTTTCTGTTCAAAAATTGAACGAATGGAGCGTCAAAGTTCTGCCTTATCCAGCATCCTCTCCAGACTCCTCGCCAACTGGCTACTATATTTGCAAGAACTTCGATAACTTTCTCATCAGTAGATCAGGACCAGGCAAGACGGCCTTCGTCGACTTAATCGATCCTCGAGCACGCAATTTTCATGCCGAGGGAATTGATCGACTTGTGTTATGTTGACAAAAGTGCGCTGACTCATATGGCGCTCATTTCAAATAAATTGAATGAGTATCAAACACAGTTTGAAGTAGACTCGCAAAAACGAAACAAACTTTTGATATAACCTAACATTACTTATGAGTTATTCTAATTAACCCGGTTCACTTAGGATGTACACAAAAGTAATGAAAAGTTACAGAAGTCTTTAAAAAAATAACTAAGAAATCAATATGATTGTTCAAAACATAGCTAGTAACAGTCGTCACTAAAATATTACGAATGAAACATTTTCCGAAGGAATGCAATTTTTTGTTAGCAATAAAATGAAACTCGATAGCTTTCAGGAACGTAACTGATGTATATCTTCTTGTTGATCCAGGTGCAATTTTTGCCATAAATAAATTCTCCTGAGTTTAATCAAGATTAATCGTATAGTTGATAGCAACCCTCTCGTTTGGACCAACACATAAATTTCAGGCAGTGGTTGTGTTAATACACCTGTACAAAGTTCAGTTGTATGCAAATCAAATATTCAAATGAGCAACGGGAACACACGAGTGCTATAGCATATCAATAAAAATGGTCCTCATGCTCAAAACGGTGTCACGGTGGAAGTCAAGGTATTGAAGTTTTGAAAAAAAAACACCAAACTCAACGATGTCTTGAATATTGACAAAACATTATTTAACAATCCGAAATGTAGATAGATGTAGATATAATCTACAAGTAAACTTCTGGGTCTGAAGGTTTTTCGATTTTGTATAGTTTGGAATATTTACTTTTTTCCACACTAGTCTTTTCATTGTGTTCGAAAACCAGCAGCTCCAAATAAATATTTACAATTCCCAATGTTCAATTCAGTTGTTTTTCCTAAAATAAGTTTTTGCGAATTTCCGTTTCAAATATTTCTCAACACTCTCCAATATGTTTTGTTACTGTTGCTCCAGATAAGAATTGTTCAAAACTTTCGAGCTTTTTCAAAGATATTTCCTTGCATAAATGGCCATCGATCAATGTCAATTATCCTCAAGTATTTTCCATTGTACAATAATGATTTGCAACTCATATACGTTTTTTAAATTTCGTGTTCATTTCTGACTTACTTCTGTGAACATTTCTATCCTGACACTTTTTTGTCTTATACTTCATTTATGGATCTATCTCAGATTCAAAATCTCTTAACAGGTCTTGAAAAATGGATTTCTGAGAAGTGTTCCCTTAATGATGCAACAAACTCTCTCCTCCTTTACGATAATTATATAGAAAGAAAAAATCAGATACATTGTTATAAATTATTTACAGATTTTCAAATCACGTATTTATTTTTGCATGTGATTCAATGTTTTCGAGGTAATTTGAAAGATGAGGTGAATTTTCATTTTTTTTTTTTTCAAAAAATATTCATTTATTCACCAATATCATCGAAGACCGTTCTGATATGCATTTTTTGATATGTGTTTGAGCTCTCTCAGCGTTTCGGCAAAACACCGTTCTTTCATGGGTCTCTTCAATCTTGGGGATAGAAAAAAGTCGTGGGGGGCAAAATCTGGTGAGTACGGTGGCTGAAGCATGATTAAAGTGTTGTTTTTGGCCAAAAAATTACGAACAAACATTGACGAAGAAAACAATGATATAAACCTTAACATTTCATGAAACTTGGCGTGCTTTTTGGTGAATGCGTTACGGTCGATTAGGCTCTGAATAATCAGGAGAAAACTATCATACGTTGCCAGTCAGTGTCAGTGTCAGTCATTGAATGAGTCATTTATTCAGTCAGTAAGTGAGACAGTGAGTGGTTCGGTGAGTCGCCAGCGACTCAGCCAGAAGTCGCTCAGTCAGCGACTCGGTCAGTCAGTCAGCGACTTAATCAGTCAGTTAGATAGTCAGTAAGTCAGTCGGTGAGTCTGTCAGGGAGTCAGTCTATCAGTGGGTGAGTGAGTCAGTCAGTCAGTGGGTCGGCCAGTCTGTAAGTTAGTCGATCAGTGAGTCTGTCAGTCAGTGTGTTTGTCTGTCAGTTAATGAGTCAATCTCTCAGTGAGAGAGTGGGTCACTCAGTGAAAGTCAGTCTGTCAGTCAGTAAGTAGGTCAGTCAGTGAGTCAGTCTTCAGTCAATCACTGGGTCAGTCTTTCAGTCAATCAGTGGGTCAGTATGTCAGTCAGTGAGTCATTCTGTCAGTAACACAGCGTGTCAGTCAGTGAAAGTCAGTCTTCAGTTAATCAGTGGGTCAGTCAGTCAGTATATCACTGAGTCAGTATGTCAGTGAGATAGTGTGCCAGTCAGTGAAAGTCAGTATGTCAGTATGTTAGTCAGTGAAAGTCAGTATATCAGTCGGTGGGTCTGTCGGTGAGTCAGTCTTCAGTTAGTCAGTGGGTCAGTCTTTCAGTCATCACTGGGTCAGTCTGTCGGTCAGTGAGACATTATGCCAGTCAGTGAAAATCAGTATGTCAGTCGGTTAGTCAGTGAAAGTCAGTCTATCAGTCGGTGGGTCAGTCTTCAGTTAGTCAGTGGGTCAGTCTTTCAGTCAATCAGTGGGTGAGTCTGTCAGTCAGTGTGCCATTCTGTCAGTGAGACAGTGTGTCAGTCAGTGAAAGTCAGTAAGTCAGTCAGCCAGTGAAAGTCAGTCAGTCAGTCAGTCAATGGGTCAGTCATTCAGTGGGTCAGTCTTTCAGTCAGTCAGTCTTCAGTCAATCAGTAGGTCAGTCTATCAGTCAATCACTGGGTCAGTCTATCAGTCAGTGAGTCAGTATGTCAGTGAGACAGTGTGTCAGTCAGTGAAAGTCAGTATGTCAGTCTGTTAGTCAGTGTAAGTCAGTCTATCAGTCGGTAGGTCAGTTTTCAGTTAGTCAGTGGGCCAGTCTTTCAGTCAATCAGTGGGTCAGCCTGTCAGTCAGTGAGACAGTGTGTCAGTCAGTGAAAGTCAGTAAGTAAGTCAGTCAGTCAGTCAGTGTGTCAGTCAGTGAAAGTCATTCAGTCAGTTAATGGGTCAATCAGTCAGTGGGTCCGTCTGCCAGTAAGACATTCACCTGATTTATTAACAGACCTCGTATATGAAATTAGTTGTTTCGAGAGCTTTTTCTTTCAGTTTGTGTCTGCGAGCTATTTTTTTGCATGATCTACACATCTTTGTTTATAGTTGAATTTCTTTCTTTTATTCTTTGGAGGATTCTCTTTTTTTGTATGAAGATAAAGAAGTGAAAATCCAAAAATTTAGAACTTCTCTCTCATAGCGGAATTCTCTTTCGATTAAATAGTGGTAATGAAATGTCGTACATCAAAGTGACCCAAACAATACCAAAATAGAATTAGGAGTCGTAAAGTCATTTTGATTATCGATAAAATTTCCAAGGAATTTCTCAAGTCTATGGGTGAGAATTCCCGGATCTGTGTTATTTGAACTTTCTCATGGCAGAATAAGAATTTTCGCACGTAAGAAGTATCGTTTGTCTGGCAGCAGCAGCAGCGGCGAGTAATTATTTAATAATTTAAAAATGGTGGTGCATGTACATTACCAGGTATTCTTATTTTGTGAAAAAAGAAGCCGTACACCGCGCTATCGAAGATGCCAGCAGAATCTCAAAAGTCTCTGCAATTAAGGAAATTCTAGAATGTTAATTGTCGTGCCTTATGCGGAGGTAATATTCGAAAAAAATCAAAAATACGTGTAATTGCAGTTGTTCTAGCTGCTGCGTGATTATCGTACTTTATTGGCGGATTACGGACGCAAACTTTTTTGTCGAATATCCGCCGTTGCCTGTCTTGAATTCTAAATTAATGCGTCGATAATTATTGGCAGACCTGCTCTTCGATACGGTTTTGAAAGAGCACGTAGATTACGAATTATTTCTTCATTAGGGTTTATTGGTTCGCTTTTTGAAAAGGTTCTTCTTCTTAGATTGATCCGTAATGTTTATCGATTAATTTCTTGTTTGACGTCTTCACCTCAATCAATCATGAAAAACAAATAATCAATTTCTACTCCACGACAATTCATTTTCATTTCTCTTTTCATTATGATCTCCTACCACGTAGTAACGGCTACATCTATCAATTTATTAAAACTCCAAAAGTTTATATCTTCAATTTCCGAGACGACGTTGTTGAGAAAGTCACCCGACATAATCCTTCTGGACTTTTTCGATAATACAAAGTTCGAACTAGTTGGTGCTGCTAATGAAACAGGTGGTATCTGCGTATACGGTTAAATAAAGAAATAAGAGGTTTTATTTGTTCTCAACTTACCCATTATATGTTCGGACGTATGTTTGGAATGTCGATTTATAATATTGTTAACTTCAGCTGCCTCTGTGCCGGTCAATCTTCTATTCCTCTGACTGCTATTACAATTTCCATATAGACCAGGCGGTAGAGGTCGTTATATATGTAAATTGGGGTTTCTTGGTTGTTCTTCCTCTCACCTATTACACCCTATTCTTTTGACTTATTTTCCTTGTTTCCCCACTATCTGGGGTTTAGGTCATTCACACGCATTTTCAACAGGTGGTTTTTAAGAGTTCCCAATATGAACGTTTTTGTAAAACTTCAATATATTTTAGAACTCGAGGAGACATATCTCTCATAGAAACACCTCCGCATCTTCCATAATGATCGAGGTAGAATGATGAAACTCTCAGGACTGATGGAAATGCTCAAAATACACCAACCACCTGAATGGGGGTGGCCAAAGTGATATACACTGCCCGCCACTCGCGATGGAACAACCCATTTTTACTGTAAAACATACAAGGGGGCAAAAAAATAGGCTCGAATTTTGTAAGAGTACAGACAAGAAAGCAGAAACGAAACCAAAGACTACCACCAAATAAAACGATTGGACAAGGAGAATACAGGACGTTGCCCAAAGTCGAAACAACTCACATAAAGAGCTATCTGAAGAAGTTAGGGGAAGATGAAGATTATGTAGTGAAGGAGTTACCATCACAAATCCTGCAAGAAAAATGCTTCATGGTTGGCGTAAAGCTGTTCAGCAAGGACCAGATATATGTCTCAAGCTTCTGGCCCAGAGGGGTTGGCTTCAGACGTTTTGATTTCGCCAAGTACAACTCTTATAATCAGCAAGACTCCCCATCAAATTTTATGTAAACAAATACGACATATCAAATAAACAACCCATGAAAATAAGTGTTATACATCAAAACATACAATCCCTAGGAAATAGTGTAGATAAAATTGACACATTTTTGAAAAACAATGAGACATGCCATTTTTTCTGTGCAACTGAACATTGGAAAACTGAGCAACAATTGAAATATCTAGGATTAGAGGATTTCAAATTAACATCATATGTCTGTCGAGAACTGAACGAACATGGCGGATCGGCGATTTATTGTAGAAAGTACACCCAATTTAAACCAGTGAGTATGTTATTAAATCTTTCAGTAATACGAGAAATCGAATGTTCAGCAATAGAAGTAGATAAAATAAAACTCATATCATAATTGTATCATTATATAGACCAAGTGGAGCTTCTATAATTTTTTTACATAGTCAAAATAAAATTGCATTTATAGCAGGAGATGTTATAGAGCTTGAAGATAAAAATAAAATAGAAAAGGATCTGATAAATATAACCAGCTGTGTCGATAATATTTTCACTAATTACCATGGAAAA
>WOGP01008814.1:0-11025 GCA_015342065.1 Leptinotarsa undecemlineata | reverse complement strand
GAAAGAATAATATCAACAAAATTGCATGCATCATTCGAAAAAAATATTTGGCTCTGAAATTGGGTAAATCCGAAGATGAGTCATTGCAAATATTTTTCAAACCTCTCTCTATTTCATTGAGGAAAATAGCGAATGAAACAAATGAGCTACTACCCCATTGAAAACTGAGGCAAAAACCGAACTCAAACAAGAGCCTGAAACGACTCTTTTCCAATCCCTCGTACATGTTGCAGGTACAGATGAGGATGATGATGATGAAAACGTCTTTAATGGGTATGCAGACGACGAACAAGATAACAACTTTGCGTCAGGCATAAATGAACAAGTTTCAGAAGAATATATCGATCAATATCCGATAATGTATCAACCGTACATTAAAATACATTTGGGAAATGACAAGAAAATTGACAAAGTATACGGTCCCATATATAATGAGTTATTTTCAAAATGGTTTCTATGCCAGAAGGTAATCGATTTTGATAAGCGTAGCGGATACATAAAATTGGCTGGGTATCACTGGAAAGGAACATCCTGTACATATGAACTGTTATTTCTCGACAGGCCTGAAAATTATAATGCTGAGGATTTTAATGTATAAAAAAAGATTTTGGATTTATTGAGCGCTCACAAGAATTCTGCTGGGTATCTAAAGACACTAAGAGACACAAGTATACCAACATAATCAAACCGTTTTTTCCTACAGCAGGAAATCGTCGTGAAACTGGTACTGGGGTTTTTCCACCCAAAACACCTCTTACTACTACTACTGCAATGACATCATGTATACCCAAAACGTCTCTTGCAATGACATTCAATACGAATACGCATCTAATATATTTTGGACGATCCCAACGAGCTATGCGAACGTCTCAAATGATTGATAGCCTCTCGAGATGCAGAAAATACACCTTAGATGGTAGTATTCATTGTGGTGATGTGAAATTGTGTCATGTGAAGAGTCCCACCACTGATTACGATGTTGCTAATAAAAAGTATGTGAATGGAACCGATAAAGAACTTGCTTCATTTATATATCAGCTTGCTAAGCAACACGAAAAAGAAATAACCCAAGTGAATGAAAAACTTACCAAATAACAAGGTGACATCTTCAAAGAAATCACCGAAATAAATTCAGATATAGCCAAGGTATAATTTACTATCAAGAAAATCAACAATATACAAAATGTAGTTTAAGCATTACCTTAATATAAGAGATAGTTCCCACATCTTAACCATCAGTCGTCACGACTTCCAAAGACAATATTCAACTTGTCAACGAACTACATAAACCAACTAGAAAAAATTATTCTCGACGGCGTACAGTTATCAAAGGAATAGATGACTTATGGCAGATGGACTTGGTTGAGATTAGATCGGTCGCTCACCAAAATCGAAATTTCAAACTGCTTCTAGTCGTTATAGATTGATTTTTGAAGTTTGTATAGACTCGACCACTGAAATCGGAAACGAGAGAGGAAATTACCAAAACGTTTGCAGATATCTTGACATATACGAAACGTCCAAGAAATTTACAATCCGATCAAGAGAAAGAATTTTACAACAATAAATTTCAAACTTTGATGAAAAAACATCACTAAACATCATTAAGGCTTCTATGGCTGAATATACCATTAGAATGTTGAAAGAAAGACTTTTCAAATATTTCAGTCTGAATGGCACCTACAAACGGTTGAATGGTTTTCCTGAAATCACAAAATCCTACTATGATAGCGACACTCGAAGACAGTCATACAACCTTCGAAAATCACCAAAACCAACGGAAAACAAATTCTCAAATCAACATACACCCATCTGAAAATAGCTGGACCGAAAAAATTCAAAATCGGTGATGTTGTACGAAACACGTTTTCTCGAGGCTATACGCCCAATTGGACCACGGAATTATTCAAAATTATCGAAGTCAACATTACCAACTCCACCACCTTTATACTAGAAGATATGCAGGGTGCACCTATTAGGGGTGCTTTCTATGGAGAAAAATCACAAAAAACCGCAAATTCTGATATATCTCTCGTGGAAAAAGTGTTGAGGAAGAAAGATAAAAATGTGTACGTTAATGACTGGGTTTGGATAACAAATACAACAGTTGGATCGATAACGTCGATTTTGTGTAGAATCTTATGGAAAACAAGCACACTGACAATGTATTGGCATCCAAACCCAGATGAATATTCAGTTTGAAAATGAAAATATATCTGGATGGTGGTTACGGTAGTGAAGTTGAAATAATGTTCGACAGTGATAGTGAAGCGTTGTAGCAATACTAATTGGCCGCTCGAAACGAATACCAATTGTTGTTGATGGCATTCCCCTAGTCATCTTATGACATTCGATGTGGCCTAAGTTTATGCAGAGACTTCAGTCCATGCATGATTTTGAAGCAGCAGTTCTCCATTCGTTCCGTCAATTCAACAAGTTATGAATGGGTGACCCTCATAGACATCCTGTAACAAATAAAGGAAAATTTCTTTTAATCAAAATCGAGAATATGTAGACGAGTATGATCCAATATCAACACGTTACGGAGATTACTTTTACGTGACACAATATTACAATCATGGTTACGTGAAAATGAAACTAATTTAACTTTGAAAGAAATCATAGAAGGTTTTTGTCAAGCCTCAGCTTTAGATAGTTTATATGTTAATGCTTTACGTGAATATTTATTTTATTTCAAACAAAAATAGTGTATGATTTATGTAATATATGAGAAAATGTAACATTTGTTTCATTTGATGTATGAGGTGAAAAAAATTCAACTTTAAAAAGTTGTATGATGTAATAAAATACCAATATTTAATTCAAATTATATTTTATGTATACCTTGTATTAACTACAAATTTACATTTCAAAAAATTCCACCAATCAGAATCGGTAAAATGATATTTGTTCCTCATTTGATTTTTCAATATTTTGATACAATTTACATTGACTATTTCTATAAATTATTTCGTATGATGAAAGAACAAGTATACGGCATATTGTTACTCCGAATTTCCTACCAAATTTCAATTTCTAGTTTTTCAGCAGCATGATATAATGATAGCATGATATAAGTTGGTAGACTTCTACCGTTGTTCAGAGTAACACATCTATCAACCATATTCAAACTAGAATAAAATTTTTCAATGCATCACATCAATAAAAAAAATCCAAATGATAACCTCATTCCAAGCTATAGTGCCCCCAAGGTAAAGTGTCGGATGATTTGGGGATTAATTTTCGTTTATCGTCGTGTGGACCTGCTTGATACTGAAAACATTGTAAGCGTATGATCACAAATGTTTTCTTTATAATTTCTGAAACATCGTTATAATCTTTGAATCTTTGCACTATGTAGGTGTACATTTTGGGTCATAACCCTGCAAACTGCGTGATGATATTTCATTAACCAAAGAATGTGTTCATTCACAAGTGAAATTTGAAACTTATTATCGGGCGAATAATGGGAAGTATCAAATTTTAATAGGTTATCTTTAATGATTTTTCAATAGACATCTTCACACGTTATTTCGTAGACGATGACGTATCTGCATACATATCGTAGACGTATCTGCATACATTAACTTGCAATTTTCTATACCTAGAGTGGGCACCATGAAATCGTAATGGAAATCAACCATGCATGTTTTTGAAATATCTAATATTGCCTTTCTGATGTACAAAGGTTTATTGAAAACAATTTCGGTCTTTCTAAATTCAACGAATTCACAAGTTTGACCACCCTGTGTAACCGGATGTTTTCCATTGTTTTTACAAAAATTGCATTTACCATTACTTTATATGAATTTTTGTCAAAAGAACTGGTGACTGCAGCCCTTAGACGAGTATTCAACTCGATGTAGGTACGCAGCCATGCAGATTGTTTGAATTTCACAACCCGATGAAGTTTTGTTAGAATGAAACCGTTTTTCAATAATTGTCTGAAGTTGCGATAATACAAAATATGTTTGTCTTCATTATACAGGGTACCCATTATTTTTTTCTGTTTGGAATTTGGTGGACAAAACAGAAAATCTTTATGTGAATCATGTAATCTCTCGGGGTATTCCAATTCAACTTCCAATATGTAACCTTCTGAAGTATTGTCAGAAATTTCAGTTACACCTTTATCAAAATTTTCTACCCTCTTTTGTTAAGGTAAAATTTATGACATTGCCCACCCATATAAATTATCAACGTCTAAATTTATAAGTTATTTTGAAACTTTCGGGATTGTATGCTTTCATATATTTGTTTGTTTCAGAATACATATTTGAACAAACCAACTTTCCGAGCCTCATTCAATTTTCTACAAACATAATCATGTCAATTAAAATTTATAATTTACATTTTGTATACTTCATTATGGCATCCAACGTATACCCAGGCATAGTATAATACTACGCGGGATCCAACCCATAAGTTGACATGCTTTTCTGACGAAAATTTTAAAAAATCCGACAGTAATGAAATATCCGTTTTCATATATAGATCCGCATACGATCCCAAATTTGTAATTTCCAATAACTACCAAACATTTTGTGCATGAGGATATTTCACATTTGTTATGTATTCATCGTTTAATTGATTATAGAATTCTTCTCGTGTTGGTAACTTGGTGTCATTCAATTTTTCCATGCTATCTACAAAATCATATGGAAATACGCCCTTCCTGGTGAGAAGAGCGAATTTCTCGTCATCTAAATGAACACATTCTTTTTTTTTTCAATTCCCAAATTATTTTTATCCAATATGGATACTAATTCATCCAACGACGTTCCGATGAATTGAAAATTTTCTTTATTTGAGGAAAGTATGCTCACACATCCTCTTTTTGCGATATCTCTTATAATAAAGTGACTGTCGTATCCTGAAAAATTATGAAAAGTAATGGGTACCACAAATAATTTTAGAAAATTGACATTACAGGGGGCTTCGAGTCAAATCCGCGGATCGCCCCCGTATTATGATTATGATCGTATACGATAACATCTTTGGAGGCGAATGGTTTTTTACAAATATGACAAATCGTTACAGGTCCGATACTATTCAAAGGCACTGTCATCGACTCATTATTTATTATTTTGATTCAAATATTCAAATTTGTAATATAAGACGACTCATCGGCAAACCATTCCATACAGTATTCACCTCGATAGTTTCGAAATGAGAAATACTGTCGTCATAGGAATACTTGAAGTAGTAGCCTGCATTGAAAGGTATATGTTTCTGGTATTTTGTAGTTTCGTTAGATATACTTTCGTTAAATTTTTTCAACAGAGATTCGAAATCAGCAAAAATTATAAACGGGTATTTTTGTTTATAACTATAATTTTGAAATTCCATATAATCGTATGTGGGAAATGAAATTTTACTCTCATTCACTTTTTCACACAAAACAGTATGATTTTTCAATTGGTTACTTAACAATCTGAACATGTCTTTGATCCAACAATAATGAAAGTCAATTTCAGTCTCGGCATCATCATTAATAAGTAGAGCCTCATAATCGTTCAATTTTGTAAAATATTTGTTGTATTGAATCAATAACAAATTAACATATCTGTCTCGTTTTGTTGTCGTGAGTCTGGCATGTGCTACTACATAAAATGATTTTTCCTTCGCTTGATTCTATTCTAAAGTGTTAACATTTACAGAAATATTATCAAGGTTTTCAAATTTGTAAATTTGATGTAAGTCCATTGGAGTATTTAGCCCTATAGTATTCAAAACTGTAGAATAGTGTGGATATTGACACTCTATTAGAATTTTTTGCTGATAATACTCCAAAAGAAGCACATTTCGTCATCTTTTTGTACAATAATGCATGCTTGCTTCCTGGCAATTTCTGCATTGGAATATTAGAAGAATCTTCACTAATTACATATTCATTTATTCCTACTTTCAACGGAAGAATTTTACTCAGAGCCAACCCCGACTATTGTTCTACAAATTCGCCTAATTTATTCAATATAACGTCCACAGCGATTTCATTGTACCAAGCAGCCAAGTCCGTACCTGGGTCGATAACTTTATTTGACGTACTGAAATATTTGCCATCAACAATATCCCTCATCATTTGATTTTTTAATAAAATCCCCTGAAAATGTGAAATTAATTTTGAGCCATGACATTTGTTCTCGTCTACAAACTTTTTAGGATCTTTACGAGTTGAATTGATGATTACTTCTGTTGTTACTCTACTATTGGAAACATTTTGCCACTTTACCCTGGTGCTTCGTCGTCAAATAACCCAAGTCTATATGTTTATTATTCATCATTTTGATAATAACTTTAAAGCGTTTCGATTCCCCAGTTTCTGTAATTATTTTCCAACAGAAAATTAAATTTTTTTCCATAGCTTAAACGCATTTCCTTATATGTTTATTAATAAATTGTATAGCTTGTTTGGCAATATAATCCGAATAATTATCTTTGATGTGTAAAATGTTTTTATCAATTCCCGACTTATATTTTGGAGAATCAATCATTTGGATTTTATTTATTGACATCACTCATCGATGAGGTTGCGGAGACGGTTTTGGCTGTAGTTGTTGAGGTGACTCTGAACTGATACTGCACACGCTGATGTACTATTCTGAAATAAATGCAATCTTCAATACACCAAAGAAAAAGAAAATTCAAGAGTGAGGTAATGTCTTTCATGAAGTGATTGTGAAAAATGAGCGAGATACACTTGCACATACTTAAAAAAAGTATTTTATGATAACACTACTTTATGCGGATCATATCTATGAATGAAAAAATTTCTGAGTCGAATAAAAAATACTGTGTACAACCACAAACTTTATACATATATTGAATAGAGAAAAAATGGGAAAGCAGTACTAACCTTAATTTCGTTCAGTTTCAAATGAAACAACACGAAAGCGTACTTTCCAAATGGGAGTGATACTACTCTGTCCCTCGGTGTGTTAAAAAATTACACTTTCTCGCCCAATTCCAAGAACACCACCAAACCAAGTTTGCCTCTCACGATGATGGCTGTGAATATCCTCTGCGGCGCCCCTACAGGTTAATCAGCAATTATCATTGCTTTTCTTCTTATGTATGTAAGATAAAAAAATTTGTCTAAGGTTGGCTCGAGGAATACGGAATTATCTCTAAACCGTTTTGTATTACTAATCAATTGAAAAAATGTAACCCTCAAAAACTATGATTTAGAAACACTCAAGTAAATTAATGTGAGAATAATTTTGGAAATTCAATAACAACTCTCACCACTTTTGAAATAAATTACATTTGAATAAATTCATCTGAGAAAATGTCAAAAACGTATAAAAAATCTTGCAAAGAAAACTCATAAAGTGAGCATGAAAAAATTAATAAAGTCACTTCTATCTGTTCAGACCCATAGCACTTAGGCCACATGTGACCTATTGTACATCCTTCCGACCTCCTATGTACATCCTATGTCATCGTCTATCCTGTCCTTTCCAAAAATGTGGACAGATCACTAGGAGACATCTCCTTTATATTGGCAGGTGTAGGCCAAGACTCGCCGAACACACACTCTCTTTTGCAACGTTGAGGTGTCTCACGGTGGACATCACAAAAGTTTTGGAAGCAGCGACATTACTATCGCTGGCTGGCTTCTTCAACCTTCTTGGGGTTCCCTCCGTAGAGGTGCACAAGTGCACAAAGCGGAGGTCTTGGCGGCCGCCGCAGAAAGTGCCCTTGTTGTTGGAGTAGGGGAGGAGGAGAGTGCACTTATAGTTGCTGCCACTCCTGCCTCTTTCTCCTTTTGCCCTCGGCGCCGCAAATGCACTTACGTCTTGGCCTTTGTATTTGTCCAAGCGGTAGGTTGGGGTTGGACATTTCTGTTAATCCCCAGCCACCGCCTAAGAATGAGGTGGGCACTTCTGTCCAGCCTCGGAATTGATTTTTGTTTTTGTTTTTTTGTTCGTTTCATTCGTGTTCCCACGAGTAGCACGGGAAAAGTTGGTCACCTCTGGCATTACCATTACCGCATTACCAGAGGTAGGCTTACAATGAGGTTTCGCCCAGTTCCACAAGGGGATCGTTCGTAACCGCATATCACCCTGCGGCCATTCAGCTGTCGACATGATTCCTTACACTTAAGCTTTGGTAGGCTATTCCACGGTGGCATGTTTTGCAAAGGATTTTGGGAAGTTTCAGTTTCCCTCACCCTACTTATTTCTGCCACCGACCAGGAGTCCGGCGACCCCGTCTGTAAGGCTTTTTGAGAATTGTATATCTCTGGATGCTGATTCAGCATTGACAGTGATCAATGTCAACTTGGGTATGAATAGAAAAATAGGTGATGACATATTCTGAAACAAAACAAAGGAAATGAAATAGTCTTTGTTTAGTCGTTTTGAGGCGTTCTGAAGTCATCATTGACATTGATCCAAGTCACCTTGTGTATGTATAGAGAAGGTCCTAACAAATGTGTGAACCGCTGCGGTTTGCATATTTGCTGTCTAGCTTACCTCAACTCAATACCAAACTGTTATAAAGCCACGTGTCTGGCTTTATCGATAAGTAATAGCGATAATTCTGCATGCCTATATTGTTGTATACTTTTACCAACTTGAAATAATGATGCACTGTTTGGGACCTTTAGTGTAGTAATGACTATTACTGGAGCTTTTTCCCAACACCAAATCGTTTTTTTAACACCTCGACACGTGTTTCGATCACCATGTGATCATCTTCAAGAGGAAGATCAAACTGATCTTCCTTTTGAAGATCTTTATAAACGTCAAATTCCATTTGTGACTTCTATTTCTTTAGGTTTGTAGCGTGTTCTGGAACAAATTCAACAGTTTCTTGTATCTAACTGATGAAGATCTTCAAATATCAATCTCAATATACATTTGAATGGTATATTCTTTGGAATTACGCATGCGCAAATACTGCTAACTGGTCCTCATTGACTGATTTCGAACGAATCGATTTCCATTGTTTACATCTATAATCACTAGCCTTCACGGATATTTCACCCACATTGGGCACGTTTACATAGGAAACAATATTTTATTGTAGTCGGAAGTATAAAATTTGTTTTTCAGCATCGGTGGCGACATATTCTTCACTCTGAGGCTGAATACTTCGCATATCAAATAACTTTCGATTGAAAACTTTGTCTTTAATGTCTAAATTATTCAACTGCTTCAGAACATTTTTCTTTAACTCATATAATTGAATATCTTTACTCAATTGTTGGACACGTCTCTCAAATGCCTCTATTTTACGTCTGTATTCTCTGAATGCCATTTTATTACTAATTTTTGTTTACCAACGACGTACGGAACATCGTTTTCCTTCCAATCTCATATTGAATGTAACTAACTAATGGTGTACAATTATTCAAATACGAAAACGGCTACGACAATGAAGACTTAATGATAACGAATAAACGCACGCAAAACGGTCGAAACTTATGCAAAACAACGTATTTTGAAACGTTATTGTTGAATACTTCGCTCTCCCATTGCCCCCATGTTGAGTCCACAACGCGTAATCCCTCGACACTTCTGGGTGTCCTCTTTCTCCTGAGGATGCTAACTTGGTTAACAATGATACGACTTATGGTTGGATAGATGTTATTTCGAGCGGTAACTTCATAAGTTTAACAAAAGTTGAATTTTATACAGCAGGTCGCACAGATCTTAAATATGGGTGAAACGTGTTTCTTGGTTAGGAATAGAAAAAAAATTTTATTTATTTTTTTTGTAGTTTAATATATATAGCTATATTATGCGTTAACATTGATGCACAATCTAAGAGGACACAAATTCGTTCAGTACATAAGGCATGAGATATTTCACGTGAGTATCAGTCATATCAAATTACAAGTCTATTACTAAAAATTTCAGTTTTTTTTATTTTACGGCATCTCGCCGTAGACCATCGAACTTTTGGAACACAGCAACTTTATACTTTCCGCACTTTTTAGGAATCTCCAATTAAGTCTCTATTCACTTGGTTCATCTTTTACTATTTTACTATTTATAACTGCATGACTATCTAACTGAATCTAGAATGTAATCTAGTTCTGACTCTCGAATTCTGGATTCTAATTCTCAACTGAATTTATGTTCAATTCGCGTGTATGTTCTAATTTCTGACTCTTCCTGATCTAAATGGTATTTGCATATTTATGCATCTCTCCCTGCCATCAAAGTTGGCCTAATTATCCCCACTCATGTCTTGGTGTTCGTGAGAAGCTCACTGACTTACAATATCTAATTTTCAATTGATAGTTCGCAACAGGATGATACACAAAGAAATTGCTGAGTAACCATCTGTATATTGAGCAATATTAATTAATTTTAACAAGTTTCTCGTGTCGTTTATGGTCCAAAACTGGACACTCATGTGACCTCGTTTACATGGCCTTCCACGTGTCGAACTATCGCAACATCAGATATATTGAGATTTTCCGTTTTTCTGACTGAATCACGTTTCAGTTTTCAAGATTTGATAATTCAATTTTCTTTCTTGCCGAGTTCCGTAGTTCGAATGTCTAGGGTTAGGTGAGTACAGTTTTGATTGAATATTAACTTTGATTTTGGAAACTCATATATTTATTCATTAATATACATCTGCATCGCCATTGAATTCAAATATTTTTATCTTTATATCTTGAGCCCAAATATTTCATGAATGATTTCAAAATTATTTATGGGGTTTGTACAATCGTCCCTCCTTTGAAAAGAATTGTGACTGTTGTTTAACAATCACAATTGAATAAAAATGAATCAATTTACCTCAAAAAGAATTTTGAAATATTCCTCCGTACTCAATTCTAGACATGTCATTCAACTGTTTCCAAAATTTAAGTTTCAACTCATACCACTTATCATTATACAAATTTCATGTCCTAATTCTCACACATCTATTAAATAGTTACAAAGTGTTGACGGTCAGTCGGTAGCCAAGCGGTTCGGCGTGGGTGCTTTGTTCACTCACTCGATTGGCTGCCGTTTTTGTCGGTGGTTCAAGCCCTAGTCTGTACGATCGATCTTCACTTGC
>WOGP01008813.1:0-11027 GCA_015342065.1 Leptinotarsa undecemlineata | reverse complement strand
CCTTATCCTCTTTTTTTGTATCAAGATGGAGTAGTAGAAAGCCAAAAACTTTCTTTCCCAAAAATTAATCACTCCTAAAAAATATAACCCCTTCAATAGAAATGTAATCGCTGTTTCCTATGGAGTACCTATACAGACAAAACACCTTCACTTGCAAAGCCACGAGCTAACACAAAAAAAATAAATAATAAACAGTTATATGTATACAGAAAATAGCTTAATGTTTCTAATATCGCTCAACTTTTGTAAATTGTTACTATGGAATATAAACGATTTTTTCGGGACAATATGCCGTATGGGTAGATACAAAAATAATTGTTAAAATTGACTGCCTTCTCTATAAGCATGCAACATATTTTCTACTATTATTATTCAGCACAGTAGTCATAAAAGATTTTGCAGTACTGGTACAATTGCATAATCTGAATAATCTGAATTTTCTGCTGACGAAACCAGCGCTATTTAATCCATTAATTTGGAGCCCGCGTCTTCTGTTAAACCCTTTCTCTTCCCGTTTCTCATTGCCTCCCAATAAAGAAAAAGACAAAGCCCGGTTTTTCCGTGAACAATGCAAACAGAAACTATAAAAAAGGGCCCGATATTTGCCTACAAACGAGGGATTATGAGCTCTTAAGTTATCGATTGTCAGTTATTAACTATTCATCCCTCTTATAGATCGAGAACATCAACAATTGCATTCTTGAAATTTGCTTCTATTGAGATAAGAGGTACATACAGTATTAGGTGGAAGAATATTCAGACGTACATGTTAAGGGTTATATTCATTGACTTTTACAAAATAAGGTGATGAAAATAATATTAATTAAATAATAATATTTTTCATTTAAATGTAGAAAAAAAATAAAATGAAATGAAATGTCGAATAAACTTTTTTCGAGATCTTAATTTTTTTCTAGAAAACTAGTTATATTCAAGTAAATAATGAGATTTCAATTCGCATCCTAAAATAAATAATTTACATCTCAATATCTTACAAATACAGTCCTCTCCTAAGAAATAAATACCTATTTATCAGGTATTCGAAAGAAAAACAAATCAGTAATGAAATGGTCTGTAATATAATTATATATTTTATCATATATTTTATTATATATCTCATTTAATATTTTCTTTTATTATATATTTTATTTTTCGTTAACCTGTTTTAATTGTTTTCAGAGATTTCAAATCAATTTATATTATATTAGACAATGGAAGTCCGAAATGATGAAATACAACACGAAACATTATCAACCACCTTCAAACAAATATTTTATCATTATTATATAATTGTTACTGAATTATGAGTGAAGTCATTCTCAAGTATAAGGAATACATAAGAATACAGTGTGGCCAAGTAAAAACTAAATAAATACAGAAAACATTTTAGATTTTCGATTGAAGGTAACAAAGTATTTTACAAATCACTGGTACTCGATGATGATCTCATTTGAAGCCATTGAAAATACACTTACAGTAGTTTTTAAATTGTCAAATTTCGTAGCGCTTCACAAAGATAAACATATCAAATTCAAATGACGTTAATATGCTTATCCAGTATCCAACTATCCACTATCCATTAGTGAAAGGTAAAACTGAAACTTCTGGCGTGAAATTAATCCAAAATAAGCACTTTTCCCAATCACCAGTAGATGAAAAAAACCACTCGCTTTTAAAAATTATCAGAGATTAAATAATATTGTTTAATTCTGAGATTAGAAGAAAGAAGATGAAAAAGAAATGAAGAATTAAAAAAATGGATAGGCTATGGAATTATGTGACAGTCATCGAATTGCAATGGTTAAAATGAGTAACTGTTAATATACAAAGCTGCTACCAACAGAGATGATAAAAAAGTAACAAGATGGACAAGGTCACTGACATAACGCAAAAAGCGAGGAACACCGATAACACGAGGGTGAATGACATGGAGAAAGTGAAGGAGAATAAAACAATGAACATAAAGTTTAGGAACAAGAAAATGTAGAAACAGATAACTAAGGCACATATAGAAAACAGATAACATATAGAAAATGATTCATTCACTTCAACAGAATAGACGCCCAAGCGTAAGTCGTAACCAAAACGGCTTAAACGGCGATTAGGATGATGTCTGTATACTTAAATCTATTCTGAGAATAATATTGTATCCGAGTGGGGTAAAGAAGAAGTTAAGGAAAAATATTCCACAAAATTCCACCGGAAATGTCAAAAGGTCTTTCACCTGTGAAATAATGTACAATTCTATCTTGAAGGGTTCAATTTCTTGTAAATATCCGGCATTAGCAAATTTCCCCACTTACACGAAGAAACTACAGAAATATGCCCCCAAATCCATCAGTTCATTGAAATCCCGGATGATCAAAACTGATTTTCATCAGCTCGATACTCGTATATGCTAATTAGAAATAGGATGTATAGCTGGCAGCGGAGAGAGCATTCACTGTTGGTACTTTTTTATTCAAAACAAGGCAAGGGTCAGTATATTCACTCAATACTCGGAAAAAAGTTTAGCCTCTCTTTCACGTTTGATGTGTTGCAGCTTTCTCGTTTATTCGCTTTGAAAATTCATTCAAAGATGCATATTTTTCTGTTTATATTCTGAACACATTTTTCTTCGGAACAATGAGTTGAATTATACATATTTCCACAACTTTGAATGAAAACACTGCTGCTGACTTCCTGAACCGAAAATTTTCAATTAGTTTTTGATTCTAACTGAATATTCACAAATATCAGGTGATAAATATTTGAATATCTGATGGGTTTCGAAAAGCTGGTCTGATTCAACTCTGTTTTATAGATTTATAATTTTAACTATTTCGCGTCCAATAAAAACGAAAGTTTTTTTTAAATTTAATATATAATAATTTTTATAATGCTATTTCTGGCTTGAATGAGGATCCTCACAAGGCGTTTTTCTTATTAGACCTGATAAGATTAAAAATATCGATATTTTTTGTATGCTGGACATTTTTTTTTCGCACCAGGTACCATAAAATAAAACTGGTTTGATATCTTTCAGATTCAGATCTGAGCTGCCTGAGATGATATTTGTTGTTATTTATGTGACAAACCTGAATGTACTTTTGACAAATTGAAATTAACTGGAATAAACGGTGAAAATTTATCAGTTTTTTTGTTTGTACTGTAAAATTCACGAAATGGTAGATTTTACATTTGGGTCTACAAAAAGTCATC
Organism: Leptinotarsa undecemlineata; assembly: GCA_015342065.1. Taxonomy (NCBI): domain Eukaryota; kingdom Metazoa; phylum Arthropoda; class Insecta; order Coleoptera; family Chrysomelidae; genus Leptinotarsa; species Leptinotarsa undecemlineata. The sequence goes on along the minus strand of WOGP01008813.1, from coordinate 7,826 downwards.
CATAATAACTATAAACACATTTCTTAATACACCAATGAAACATTTTTTTAGTAATTTAATCGTAATTTACAAATTATACATAACAAATTGAAGAAAAAGTAGTTTCCGATGGGACCAGGAGTTTTTGTTGTCCAAATACAATCAAATACCTTAAAAAAATATTTGGAAAACAGCACATTAAGTTTTATATTATTGAAAAAAAAATCACATTTACCGGTTCAAACTTCATTATTTCATGAAGTGTATACTCTGGAATATTTTCTAAACTAGTCATGAAAGCTGAAGTTACAAGAAGGTACTTTTTAGACAATAAATGAAATTAATGACAATGAATGAATAAACACGATATCAAATAAAAAAAGATAAACCCAGATGTTCTACCTCTAAACGGAAGTATCACTAGTTTCAAAATGCAAGTCACTTTTTACTCATCGAAGGAAATAAAGAAGACGTGAGTTAGCATCTAATATAATGAATGCATTCCTTCAGTGAACCGTAAAACGAAGCGTGCACAATCGAAAACAATACAGAGTTTTCAATATATTTGATGGTGAGATTAAATTCGTTTTTATGTTTTTTCAAGAAGCTTTAGACGAATTGGTGATCATCGTGAATATTCATCAGAATCTTTTTACAGAAATGAAGGGATAAACATAAAATAAATATATTTGAGATGCTTCATTTTTCAATCACAATGAATTTGTAGAAAATTAACGAAAATAATAATAATGTAGCAATAACATGAATGTTCTATTTATAATGAATCTTCAAAAGTTTTCTAATGATAAAAAAATTAATCAGCTCCAATCTGAGTTTTTATTATATTCGTTTTTGCTTCACACGGATATTAATTCCTTTTACAGACTAAGTGTTGCAGACCAAACTAATTGATTCTAAGACATTTCAAAAAAGTACTTAGATAACCCCAGTATTAACTTTGATAGGTACATATATGAATAATGTGTACAATCAGAATTGTAACTTGATTGAACTTCCATAAATAGTCAAGTGTGATTCACACTACACCGTAGGTGAATATTTATATTCCTTATATCTTTGATATACTAAACAAAACACTCAAGACAAAAATTTTATGAGTTAACATAAGAATTCATAACAACTGGTAACATTCTGTAAGAATTGATCAACAAAGTTGGATGCCAGTGAGACAATATTATACACATTGAAATATGATGATATATAAAAATGTGATAAGATGCATTGCAATTTGTTCTTGGTTTTCTAATCAAAATGAAAAATAAATTCGATTTGGCTTTAGGAAAATATATTATTTGACGTTGTTGAATCAAGTTTTCCTAAACTGTGATAGTTTTAATATCAACTTATTCATTTTCAATAGTTGTCATACTTTTTTAAACTTTACTGTTCATGGAATATACTTATTATGCTTTGCCACCCTCTACGTGGAATACATTTCACTGAAACCACTGTATCTAATGAATAATAGCCATTTATATCTTTAATATCCGTTTATGTCCTGGATAATTTCTACCAAAATTAGAGAATATTGAGAATATTTTATCTAGAATAACGACAAGAGACATTTTTATCGAAGGAACTTCAGAATTGTATTCATTTAGATTATCGGTTGAAGAAACTAAATTGGATAAACCCACCATTTCCATTTATAGTATATATGATTTAATAATTCTTGGCGAAGAGAGGATAAAGTGTGGATAATATACTTCATCAACTATTTTTAATGGGGATATTGATATAAAGGATGTATCATAGATTATAATTAATTTGGGATGATTTCCAGGTACATTAGAAACAATATTTTTGAAATATTTTTGATGTGTATTTTGTAAACTAGTAGAAGTTTTTTTCTATTATGATGAAATTCAATTTGTCCAATAGAAAACCAAAAAATGTATTTCGATGAAAACTAGTTTTGGCAAAAGAAATATGAATCTTTAGCAATGTAACCTGTTTTTATTACTTCAGGTAATTACTAATATTCAAAAGAAACCCTAATGATATCCGAAATATCGAACATCATCAGAGTAACCTCAGAGACTTCTGAGTTGATAATGAAACCCTCTCTATTGAATATAATATATGAAATTTATATAAATATTACATCCTCTATATGAAATTTCACTATTCTGGAGTGGAAAGAGTTCATATACCTGAGGATTGAATGCGATATAAACAACAATTTGTGGAATTTTCAATAGAATTTTGGTAATAATTTGAGGAATAATTGTATAATCATCAATTATTATGTAATTAAACCATAATCTGTTTTCTCGTTAACCAGCTGTCACGCTTTCGAGAGAGACAACAGAGGAAATTTGTGCGAGCCAACAATCAACGAGGCCTCACCTTTTAACGTTCGATTCATATGATACTTATTTTCACCTGGAACTATACCATAAAACACTTGTAAAAATGTAGTTTTGGAAATTCATTCGAATGAAAATATGGATCAACTTGCAATAAATGCATGAAATATGCCAACTCAAAAACTACTGAATACTTTTTCACCAGTGGACGGGGTTATACAAGGAAAAATTTATGAGAAAAATCCATGATTGTTTTGTATAAATTGTGAAAAAAGATAAAGAAGAAAAACTTTCATTGAACATGTTGCCCAATTGCTTCGAGACAAAACAAAATCCTTAAATGTTTAACTCTCTTTCGTCGATTATATGTTCAATTCATTGCATTTTACTCATTTTACTGCCCCGATGAAGCTTGCCACTAGAAGCGAAAGCTTGGCAAAGTAAAGCAGAGTTTTGATTTTTGATTTTTTGACTGAGAGACCCCGTTATTCCATTTTACTGTACATTTCTACAGTAGGAGTGATCAGAAATTGAATCATTTCACTCTAATCGCCTTGACTTCAAGAAATAACAAATGTTCATCATTAGTGTCTTTAATAACTCGAATCAGTACATTTAATTGATCTTCAGTCACTCCTCAACGAAGTTAATTATTCTTAGACATTTGACAGACAGTTTGCTGCTTCTTCTTGTGATATGCTTTTGATTCTCGAGTCATGCAACAGTATTAATAGCGTTCGAGTTCTAATGGAAATAAACTAGTAATAACTTTCTGAACTCTACAAAATAATTGTATCATCAATGAATTTTGAAACGTGCTATGTTTTATGAGGTTGGTTGTTTTTAGATTGAAACTATGAAAACTTTCAGAGTATATTGAAGAAGTATACCATGGATATTGGTGATTATTTCTTCAGAGAAAACGGTTAGTATTTACTGAATTGAATAATTGTTATACATAAAAGTTATTCGTTCATTTTATTTCAATAATTAGTAACTATTAGTTACTAGTAAACTGTTACTGAACTGATAATCAAATACTGGATTGAAAATTGACAGTTAGTATATGAAATCTACAGAATAGCCATGTAGCCACAATTGTCTTCGGTTGATGACTGTTACCATACGTAGACGATTGTGGAGCCTATATGATGATGACCTAGGAAGATTTCTTGCAGCTCTCTTAGAATCTGAGTGCACTGCATGCATGTCATTAAATACATTGAACTGATTTGTATTTCAGTTAGCATCAAGGTGACTTGTAGAATTGAATCAAAAGAAAAATATTAAAACAAAAGTCATTTTTTATTGAGGATATTAGAGTTTTTTATCTACTTTCTTTGGTTATTTTCAAAAAACTCTTTCGACATCTATCGAGGATATTTGGAAATAGAGAGAACCAGCGAAGGAAAATGACAAAAATCCCCAGATTTTTCCAATTCTGACGACGGAGGCAGCTTCCGGAAAGCTAAGATTGTGGAAGACGTTGATAGCTAGAGAAGGTCGATAAAAGAAGTATTTGTTCATATATTCCATGGAAGTAACTGAGTATAGAGAAGGGAGACGTCTCAAATATTTATTTCATGTTCTTTCTTCATCGACACCCTCTTCTTTGACTTTTTCTCTCTTAATTTACCTAGTAAACTCTTAGAATATCTGGTACAACATTGTCAAGTTTTTGTGAGATGAGTGACCACCCTGACTTTAAATTCTATTTACGACAATAGATAAATCAATCTGAAAAGTTGAAATATTTCTAACGATCTGAAATTCAGTCTGAAACAATCAACAATGGGTGCAGGTTATAAAATATTCCGTCAGTAATTTCACCCAGATGAAATACAATCGCATTGAACATCTCCACATATTGTTGGAATTTTGACAGGACGCAGTGATGAATGTCGCGCATAACATCGGTGATGTTGACCAGTTCAACATAGAAGTCATCGTCGTTTGGCGTACAAAAACTGCACATAAAATTACATGCAAGTCTAGTGCAGGCATCATTCAATTAGCCCTGGGTGTGGCCACAGCCTCGCTTTATAAAACATCGATCGAACGAGCGGTCATCGTTTCAAAAGTACGCTCTTTGATTCCCTCATTGCCGCTTTAATTTCAACACTAGCACATGCGCTTGGAGAGCCGCTCCTCGGTTGTTTCCTCATCCTCGGCCGCCGCTAATTTGCAGCAGGCCAGGAAAAACGTGTGCATTAACGGCAACTCCATCCCACTCCTGAAAACGTGATACTCTGCTATCCCACTTCTGATCGGTTATAATTCAACCGGAAAAAAAGGATCGCGATCATCGCCGATATGATTTATATACGTCGAGGTGTTTTTGAAGGGTGGTTTGTTTGTTTTCCATTTGCTTTTTCTCAGTTTGGATCCAACATGATCAGTAGACAAATTAGGTTCGAAATATTAATAAAAGCATTTTCACATATCTATACTTTTTCCAGATAACAAGATTTCATTTCTTCATGATCTGAACGAATCAACAACATCATCTGCCAATTTTTTAAAGAATATTTTCATCTAACAGAACATTTAACTGTAAGTCAACCAATTCTATATAACAACCAGTGTTTTTTCAAGAAATGATGTTTTCTGGTCGATCTGAAAAAACAAGTGTTGTGTAACCATGTACTGATAGTAAGACTATAAAAATTATTAAATAATTTACCACGAGAATGAAGTTGATCTTTCTTTGGAATCTAACATAACCCTATTGTCAGACAATCAAAACATTATCATCAATATTTATGTTTAACATTTCATTCCGAATTCTACTGTATCACTCATAGGTGGGATGCGCGTTTTCAAATTAAAGGTACCTATGTATATAATAAATTTCTTTGGAAACTCCATATAAACCAGTTTTGCAAATGCTTATTAACATTACATTTTTGCAGGAATTTGGATATGTCAGAAATTTAAATCTCTGTTACTATTACGATATAATTCTCAGATGTAACGCTAGACTGATTATAGAGTTTTTTGAAAGCCGAAAATTCATATCAATATTCACTTAATACGATCGTTTCTCAAAATTATTGGAGCTCAGACTATGATGAGCTGATCTGGAAGCAATCTCTTGAAAAAGAAAGACTTTCAAAACAGTATCATCAATTACTTCAACCTTTTTTCAACACCGTAAAAATAATTATTTCCCCGAAACTCATTTACAAACACTAATGTAAGGATATATGTTAGTTGACTAAAATTAGAAGTATAACTTAATAGAACTTCACTATTGTTATCCACCGTTTGTATGTCAATTTTAATAAATTACCTTCCTGGCAAATTGTTCACACAAAACATTTGTATCCTCTTGTTGAACATTTGTAACAGAGTTGTTAGTGAATAAAAAAAAATCTGTTACTTGGGCCTCACCTTGCCGGTAAATCATCGGTTAAAGAGGCATTTATTTCCTACTTGTGGTATTCAAAAGCTTTAAGTACCAAATTAAGGCAATTCCTATTTATATAATGAACAGGAAGTTATAGGAGTGCAGGGTAAGCACGGATATTCCATTCAGTTCGAAACATTTTAGTGCGAAAACCAACCCAAGACAGGTGGGTATCTTAAGAAATATAACACATAATAAATATAAAAGTTCAACAATAGAGCTGAGTTAGTTTGAAAATAAGAGATATTCGTAAAACCAGGTGGTAGGCGTGATGTTTGATCTCTCAAATTTGCTGCCGAACTGATAGCACTGAAGAATAATGATGATTTATGGAAGGTACTTTGGCTTTGTCGAGTACGTGAGCTATATCCTTATGAGGTATTTTCTAAGATGTTTCTGTATCCGCATATAAAATCTATAATCCTTTCAATACATTTATGAGATTTTCTAGAATGAGAATATGTTACGTTTTCAAACTGAATTTTTATTTCTTTGAGCAAACGAGCACGAGGACCCTAAAAAACGAACTCATACACTTTAAATTGTAATCTTTTCTCTATGGCACAATTATAAATACCCGCGGTTGATAGCCAATCAGGTATTTTTCGACTTTCAAATCACCTGATTGATTGGCATGGAACTCGCAACCCCTAATCATGCGTGACTTATGAAATAAAATAGAAGCGAAGAAATCGAAAACAAGCACTTTTCTCAATCAACAGAACTTTAATATTTTTCTTAACGCGCAGTTTCACCAACCAAGATGATGAAAACTTGTTTTCATCTCCTGAAACCCTGGAGACGTCAACTTGGTTGGTGAAATGCGCGCTGAGAAAAGTATTACATTTCTGGAGGTTACAAAAACTGCTTATTTTATATTTATTTCGCACCAGTAGTTCCAGTTTAACCTTTCATAAAAGCGATTATTTCCCCCAATGTGTATAAACAAAAATATCAAGGTTAGTCCGCTTCCAGTGAGTTTAACATTGACTAAGTGCATCACACCAACTGAAATGTGAACATCAATATTCATCGGCAATGATTATGGTTTAAGAAAGTTAATGGTTTTGATTAATTTCACATAAATCTTAAATTTTGGATTCTGATAATGAGTTTATTCAGTGTGTATTATCGTGTCCTTCTTCTGAAAATAACCTCAATATATAAGTGAATCGGTGCTGCACACTCTCGCAAAGGAAGCATGCACTGACAACTGACTAGAGGGTAATTCATTGTTTTAGTTATCACAAGAGTGTTGATGTTGATATTTCTTCTTTATATCAAACCAAATGTGAATTATTTTTATTCGAAATACGGAATGAGTATTGAAATGAGAACAGTGGAGAGTATGTGGTAAATTTTACTTTTAATCAAATTCAGTTTTTCAATAAGTACCAATGAAAACAGCAATGATTGTTTTGATATTGAATGAAACATAACCTTAAACAAATGTAGCCTGATACATTAACATAAGTCATATATGTGAGACGAATTAACAAATTTGATTAGCATATTACGTCAGTATGAATATTTCTCCTGTTCAATTCGACATTTCAAACTAGAATTATTAGAGAGCATCAATGTACATAGATCTAAATGAATTCAGAGGTTGAGTTGATTATGGAGATTTAAGCCCATAAAGGCGGTTTCGTCCAACTATGGTAGGTACTATAATGATTTCCTTGATTCCGCTAACTTTCTATAATAAGTTCACTCCACCTTGTATCTTGAATTATTGCGTATGCAAAATATTTTCCAAAAAAGGCAACTCGAAAAAGTGATAATAGATAATTGCGATTGGGGATAGCTTTTGACTATCTGGACTTCAAGATGAAAGTGAAATGTTTGGAATATTCCGGAAAACATAAGACCAGTTTTAACCATTCAGTGGCGTAACTACAGGGTGGCAAGTCGGCAAAATCCCACGGGCATCCGGCCGGAAAGGGGCCCCCGGTCAGAGAACAATCCCATTAGTTATTATACATGTTTAGTAAAAAAAAGTTCTGTCTTTGATTTATTTTTGTTACCTGCTCACTTGCATATACAAGCATACAATTTTATTAAAATTCAAAAAGCTCTCACCGTTCCTGTGACTACGACTAGTGTCG
>WOGP01008812.1:945-11028 GCA_015342065.1 Leptinotarsa undecemlineata | reverse complement strand
CAGTTTGTGTCTGAAAGTTACTTCTTTGCATGATCTACACATCCATGTATAGAGTTACTTATTTGCAAAATGATTACTTCCTTCCTTTCTTTGGAAGTTCCCTTATCCTTTTTATGTATCAAGATGGAGTAGTAGAAAGCCAAACACTTTCTTTCCCAAAAATTAATCACCCCTAAAAATATAACTCCTTCTATTCATTTTAATTATACTATAAAATCAAATCAATCTTGTAGATGCATGTAGATGAATATTGAATGTACAGTTTGTGCAATCATTGATAATGATTTCTGCTGTCGAAGAAGGTGAAAGAGACAAGTTTTGATTTTGGGTACTTGTTAGTGCAACTTCCGATGCAGCTGCACCAGCAGCATTATTTACAAAAATTTTCTCTTGAAGCGCTGTGCCTGTTAAAATACTTTTTGATACGTTCAGTTTGTGGAAATGGAATCCACAATTTTTACTATTGCGGATGTAAGCAATAACATTGCTCCGTGTACTGATGTGCTCTAGATCGTTTGGCAGTTTTAAGTATTTTGCGATTGAGCTAGGTTTTTTTCGAAAATTCATACACATCAATCACTTGCACTGTACCCTTTTCCAATTTATAATTGACGAAAAAATTATGATTACTTCGGTCTCACGTTGACGTATTAATTAATTATTTCTAAAAAAATCACTTCGCCGCATAGTTCGTCTGTAATTGTAAAACTTGCCTTTTATCATTTTTTGAGTCCGGGGTGGTTATTACAACAAACACATTGAAACTTTTCATCGTGTGCCAAAGATAAGTGTTTCATTTTCAGTTTAATATCGGGCGGATTTTTCGTAGTGCAAACAGTACTTGCAGATTAAATCAAATGAGAAACCTGCACATATAAAAACTACTAATGTCACTCACTACGCCTTGGTAATTTCTAAATATGGGAACAGGTTTTCTTTGAGATGTTGAAAAACCTCATAGGAGATGTTAGGTGAAGGTCGTATCTCTAATGAGTAATGCTTCAGAAGGAAGGACGGCAATGATATGGTCTTCAAAATTTGCATAATCAAACCATTTCTTCTTGAATGCACGCCTAACAAGGTGACGTGTCACATCCATTTGGAATGCGAACCAACTACGGAAACTGCTATAAAGTTGAATGCTAATTAAATAAATGAATTATATATGACGAGGACTAATTGGAAAAAAATTAACAGCTAACCGGTATTATAAAAGGAACACTACTTACATGTAGTTATTTTTGTTTTCAGGTTCTATTAATTTCTTATTCTGTTTGAATATTCATTCATATAAATTCATTCATATAAATAAGAAAAGTGGATCATCATCAAGAAATGCAATATACTGACACAACTAATACGAGTATAGTTGCTACTATATACAGAGTCAATTAGAAATCTGGCGGTAAAGTTTCTGTTTTTGATGAACATTTTCTCCGTAAACTGAAGAAAGTTGCTGTAGTCACAGCGAAATACTAAAGCAACTTCATTTCTATAATGATGAAAAGACGACAAGACATTAGTAAACAACTAAATAAATTCACTTCCAAAGAGGTTAGAATGAATAATTCGAGTCATTACTTCACATCCATAGATCTGATTTTAAAAGAATAAATTACAAAAAAATACAGAAATGAATTTTCACGGAAGAGAATACTCGTATGAAATCGAAACACGTTCAACTATTTAATTAGCTCCTCCAGGTTTCTTTTGGTAGGTACTCGTCAAGCAAGTGTTGAGGTTTCATAATCTGATTTCTTGAAATCTCACTGAGAAGTGTTTATTACCTAATCGAGTGTCACGGATTTTCATCACATAACCGAAAGCAGAAAATTAGTGAAAATAGTGTTGAAAAAAGGATACTGAGCTAAACAACAATGGGAAGACAATAAACTAGACAATATTTATTCGTTTTAGGGTAGTGCGTTTGATGGGGCTGTTGTATTTTTAATATATATGAGGATTTTGAGAATTCCGTCAGAGAAAGTACAACTTTTCCAATAATCTTAAAAAAAAAACATTTCTCTTCTCCTTCATTGGTTTGAAAACAATAGATGAATATTACAAGGCATTTCAAACTGGTGCCTCGATTAAGGCGATATACTTCTCAATTTTAATAAAAAAAATTTACAAATAAAGACCTAACCTCTTGAAACGGAAACTTTTGACCAAGGTACTTTTTCAACAAGGTTTATATGTGGCACATGCCACCATCGTTTCACTTTCGAATCATTCAGCCACGAATTGAAATTTACATATTTATTGATCTCATTATCCATAATATTAACTTTTACATATTAGTAATGAGCAAGTTCACCGATAGCAATGTTTTTACAATATACTTCTATACTCTCTACTTAACAACCAGAACTGAATTTCAATAGACACCTTAAAATCTTCATTGGGGTCGTCCGACCTAGTTTTGAGTAAATTACCCAGTAAGTATACCAAACCGTAATCTTGAATATTTTTGCATTACAGATTTGCTAGATGAAATTTTCAAAATCATATCTGAACTTTCCACTGGCTTTAAGTTTGTTTCAACTATAATGATTCATCAGCATATTTCTAGTTCTGATGAAGCCATCATGCTTGAAAAATACTCCAATGGAATTGTACCACTGTTCTGTAGGCTCTTGAACTTGTCCCAACAATAATACGTTTTTGCTTCTTACTAAAAAACTGCTGGAAATCAGTCTTAACCTAAAACTGGCAAGAGACATCTTCCAAACAACTGTAGCTGAGCAATATTGTAAACTGTTATTCACTATAGGGGTGATTCTATAAGTGGAACTCACTAACCAATCGGTTACCAATCAACCCACTCTTGTAGTAAGGCAATCGAGAAACACATGATGTTTTGGGATGCTGCGGTTGATTTCCAAGGGCCATGACGTATTTCGACGTATCTTTCGTCTTTGGATCTCCAACTTTCTCAAATACTCTCACAAGTAGCCATCGATGGTTTTCTCTCGCATACCTTGCTGAAGTAGTTCCAGGAACCATATTTTCCAACCTTTTTTTACTGTACTTCAAAGGCCTTCTGAATAAGTCCAGGAAGTTGAATGAAGGAGGTTGAATATCTTAGTGAGGATCTAGAAATAATTTCGAATTGTAGTGAAATTAACCACAAAAGCGAGGCACCGGTTTTCTCCAAAAAGAGAACTGTTTCTGAACTGGATATAAACATGACAGACAAATCCAATGTGAATCACTACTCTCGCACAGGCACCGTTCTAAGAGCGCTCTAAGGATTCCCCTGTAGTGCTTGTGTTTTTCCTTAAAAAAATATTGCTTTTCTGGTAACAGCAGATGTCCGAAGAACATCAGCTTCTAGAGGGATTCCTATACCTATTCAGGTATTTTCTTGACAATGGAATATTTTCTTACATCGTATACTATCCTGGAGTGGGCATAGTACAATTTCCTACAGACCTACCTCCATTTCGTGGTATTCAATGAACATTATGGGTTATGTCCCGGCATAGGTATCAAACAATGAATATCAAATACTACTCTTGAGCCAACGAACCATTACATATATGTCATCAATAAAGTACGTATTGAAACATTTACTTTCATATAAGTACACCTTTTTCTTCTACAAGTGAAAATCGAAGACAAAGTAGTTAACGTTTGTGTTTTAGCTTGCACTCGGTATATTGTCATCAAAGTTACCCACTCGTCAATTGATGAGTTATTTCTAATTATCATCATAGGTTTTTATTAACAATTTTCTATAGTTCAACGTCTTTCAAATGGAGTTACTTTTCCGAGAATTTCAAAAATGAAAGCAATCCATTAAAATATTAAGGTGTCGTTTTCATTACTTTGTCGACTTATTTCAAATGCACAAATTCAAGGAATAAGTGTGAAGATTCATTTATCCTATTGTAGTAGATTTTTCCTGCTTGATTCAGTGCTGTTTTATATATTATGTTATGTTTGATCATTCTCATGAATATTTTAACATAAGTGTTCCTCCTCTCCTCTCAGATTCTGAGTTTTAAAAAGTATGTACTGAAAAAAATTACTTTCTTGACAAACTGACGAAATCCTAAGAATTATTTCTGCCTATTACCTCCGAAGACATTTGAAGTCAACTGATACACAAGGTCGATGCTGGATTCAAATCAAACTTTGGGGGGGAGGTCAATTTCTGAATTTCAGGAAGGGGTGATTTTTAGGGGAAAATAATTTATATATGTTTGAGAACAGTGTTTGCTTTGGATTTATATCACGCCAGAGGTTCCAGTCTCGCCTGTCAATTACCCCCTCCCCCCCTTATAAGTCCGCCCTTGTAGAAGGTGCAAGCTTTCTCATACATCAACCAACGGAGACGAATTATTATGATCAATTTCGTAACCGTGATTGCCAAAAAATGTTTCATTTTGATGAAGTGACTCATGTATTTGTTTTCTTCCAGTGCCAATGCAGTGACCACTTCTGTGAAGACCAGAAGCGCCGAACAGACATATGCGCACCGTTGGTGTTAGAAACAATGAATTCGCCGGTCGTACCTTGTCGAGTGGCCCAGTGGATCTGCGAGGCGGACGCTATCTGCTCCAAGGCTTTCGAGTACTACAATCAGTACTGCAAAGCGATGTTCCATGGCAAAAAATGCACGCCGCGATGTAACAACTCAATCAATATCCTCAGGCGACAGGAGAAAGCGGCCAAACTCAAGACGTGTAAATGTGATGGTGAGTAATTCGAAATTGCAGTTATAACTTTTGGAAAGTGTCAAGTTGAGATATCAATTACTTAAATAATAACACTTAAGATGCAATAAGGGGATATGCCCCCCTTCCAACGATTAAAAGAAAACCATTCATATATGTATAGTACGTTTCTCTATATAAGGATCTCGTGAACGTGGAAAAGTTACGCATTTCAAATGCATTGATGCATTGAAATCGGATGCAGCTCTTCTATTATTGGAGCCGTAATAAAAAAAGAAACTAACTATGGTAAAATGTAACAGAAACATTCAGAAATACAAAAGAAAATTTGCGCGCCCAAGACTATTTGTTATATGATAATAAAAGCAAAGTCTGCATCATCTATCACAGTGTTATTCATAATGCCGCGAACATGAAGTTCGAATCTTTCACAACGAAGCCATTATGCAAATACACCGTGAATTATTGCGAATCAATCCCCTGCATATGAAGATTGAATCTCGCGAGAGGAGAACCGTGTTCAGTGTTGCCAGTCTAGTGTTCTTGCAGTAGATATTCTGTTTTGCCTTTTTAGCTTCTTGTTTGAGAGTTGTTCACTTTCTATAATGAATAATGAATGGCTGTAAATAGTGGAAATTACTATGTGTGTACGTGACATATTTTCTACTTTTTTTTGTATCAGTCTATTGTTTTTTTGATACAACATATTCTGTAGAGCATGAAAAATGTCTGGCAACACTGGCCGTGTTATTATGGCTTGACTTCGTGCTTCACAAACAATATTAAAAAGGTGATATAACTCAGTTCAAGGCGCCATTCAATAATTCTAAAGCGGTTAAAATTTTTCCGGGTCAGGGTCAGTTTGTCAAGAGTTGCTTGAAAGTCATCTTTATGGAAAAACAACTTTTTTAAAGATAATAATTGTTTCGTTGCCTATTAGCTGGCCAAAGATAGAAGCAGAAAGGTTACTTTTTTCCCTGGGTTCCGGAAAAAACTCAGAATAAAAATATCCTCCATGAGAAGGGATATCTAACCTAACTAACTTCTAACCTAACTTCATTAGGGATATTTGTAGTTCTCTTCAAGTATACATGTGAACTATAGAACCAAGCGTATTTCGATAAAAAATTGGAAAAAGAAACAATAAATAATGAAAATATCAATCAGGATGAATATTTATAATGAAAAAGGAATATATTCTTCATTAATAGACTATTTAAAATTGGTTATGGTCATTAGTCAGAAGTAGTAATTATCATCAAATTATTTTTTATTATAGCAGACAAACTCAAATTTACATCGTCCAGAACCTTTAAGCAAAAAACTCGAAATATGTCCCATGTCTATGAGAAATTATAATATCGATATAATAATATGAATGAAACCCAAGAAAAGTATGAAAATAGTAAACAGTATGTATATGAATTAACGGTTCCAAATTGTTATCATTCATAACTAATGAACTCAAACGCAAAACAAACAAACTATGTTTCTTACAGACAGTTAATTGAAATATTTTATATAAAATTATAGTATTGGGCTTTCTACTTTCCCATCTTGATACAGAGAAATGTGGGAATCTCCCAGAGAAAAGATGATAATAATCAATTTCAAAAAGTAATTTTTTACAAATATGTATATGATTTCAATCATCAACAAACTTACCTGCGATAAAAATGATTGAATAGTTAATGCTGTCACCAGTAGCACTTTGGTAGTACAAATGCGTGTATTTGAATTTTATTTATCCGATGGATGTGCCAACTCTTGGTACAACTCCTTGGGAACGACGTCCACGGAAAAGCTCGGCTCAACTTCGGTTTCAGTAATTCAGCGTCTAATTTGCCTCCAGCTAATATTGTTGGTGATCGACTTCAGCAGGTTAACACTCTGAGACCATTAACAAGCAATCACATGAGAGTATATATCCAGCTGGTATCACATTTCCTTACCAATGGCTGGAATAGGGGACAGACGTATATAGGGTACGAGTAGTTATTTCGGAAGGATTTTTCTCTGGTGATTCGTATCTGAAATGAACTTCGAAACATGATCTTACACGCCTTCCTTCATTTGGAATTTCCTACTATGTGTATATAGATGGAAAAGTAGAAATCTGGAGTGTTTTGGTTCTCTTGAAAATATCCATGTTTGAATATAAAAAATGTCTTGTGAACGCTAGAAAACCACTATCCTTAGAGAGCAAACATGAGTATAAGTGAGCATGTACACCTTGGCGTCTTGTAAGTGTTGATTTCCTTACTTGCTCATACTTAGACATTTGGGACAGTTCAGTCTAACTATATTTTCGGGAATAATTCTAACACCACTGATAGCAGGTCTGAACATCCTTTTTGATGTTAAATTACTAATGCTTTGTTTTTCTATTCTGGTTTCAACTACTTTCCTTACAGTGAAAACTGCAGATGTTTGGCGGTCGCTGTCGAAAATCAGTATACAATCGTCAATAATTCATATTCGTGATTTGAGTATTTTAAAGATCGACTTATAATTTTGATAAACAGTTGGTCAAATGAAGGGTCAGCAATACAAATATTCTATTTTCGTGAAGACCCAACATGTATTTTTCTTTGCTTTCCTCTTTTTCATTATGCAAACATATTGCATAAAATACTCCAAAAATATTGCATTATGAAAAAGAGGAGCGGGAAGAAAAAAGAGCAAAACATCTATTTATTTAATCGAAAACATGTTAACATAAAATAATTCAATACAAAACCTATGATACTATTGGACATTAAGCCTTACATTAAAATATATTTCTGTATAATCCTCTAGGTACTGATTTGATCCCTTCATTTAGTTAATGTACTGTTTCTTGCAGGTACTGAGGATTATGACTGTCATGGAATCCAAAGAAATATGAACAAGCTCTGCTTCCACAAACATTCCAGACACCATAACAGAACACATCATACAGGTGAAGAAACGATACCAACAGACAAAGATCAATCAGAAATTGTACCAACCGTTATTCTTGCCGGCAATGGAATGAATGTAAAAATCAGTTGGGCGTTGCTACTCACAATATTAGCAGCACTGGTAACCTGAAACTGAACTATTGAATAAGATACAATTTAATTTATTTCCTGAATCTACCTCGTTACAAATAACAGTATTTATTCATTGTAATGAAGCTTTAGAGAGTGATTTAATTGAAGATTTGAACTCAAAAGAATTGAGAAACCCTTCTTGAATTACATGGTGGTGTCCTATTGGTTGCATAGGAATGCGGGCAACAGAAAATAAAAAAAATATGATTCTACTTCAAGGTTAAGAATTTGGATCATATTTTTTTCAATCCACCATAACCCTGACCGGAAAAGTTCATTTCAAATGCCGAAGGATAAGAGACAATAATGATTCACATTTCGTTTCAATAAGTTCTTTAAAAAAATTCTGGAACTGTTTTCGAACAAGCAACTTAGATTTCCGGTGTGATCTTTCCATCTACTCTGAATTTTGTAAATTGTACAGTAGTAAAAATTAGGATAGTGTTGTATATATCTGAAGACAAACCATATACCAGTGACTACATATAATTCTGCCAAACACTTGAATTTCCGAATATGTTCAACCAAAGAGAGCTTACAGCTGTATATAGCTTTAAATTATTTCAGAATCTGGCTTCATATAGATCTGTGGCATTTCTTCCTGTATATCAGATTTTTTGATATTTTTGTATTCGATTTTTCCATATTGATTAATTGAATTGGTCGAATACATCAACTTGAGAAATATAATAAATTCATCAAACCGAATGTATCTCTTGGAAAATAGGAAATAATATATTTTCACTATTGAAAAAATAATTTTGTTTCGAATATTTTCATATCATCCTTATTGTTCAACTTTATTAGTGTGACTAATTTTTATGTAAATTTATTATTGTGTATATAGGAGTCTTTTTAGTATTCAGTTAAATAGATTGAGTCAGGAGTTGTATTTTGTGAATGTTTAGAGTATGTAATAAATATCATTTTCGTTACAGAATCATATTTTATTTCACCTATCCTGAGAAACACATCCAAAAGAAACGTGTGTTAATGTTAATGATTTGTGTATATAACATTTCATCTCGGGAAAATATTTGAAATATTTTCTGAGAGAAATTAATGCTTTTCAAACCAATTTTGGCATTAAAGAGTTCAGAAATCCGGAGAAAAATTAGTACTAATGGAAAAATGATATATTCACTAAAGATACAACAATAGTGAATATTTAATTTTGTCAGTTCGGACTTCCATTGTCTAATACGGTTCCACTATGATTCGATATCTATGAAAGAACAAATGAAATTAGAATGAATAGCTGAAATATTAATCAATAAAACCTGAAATGAGAAGACAATAAAGCGAATGAAATGATGAAGATACAAAATGAAAATGACTAAAGGGTAAAAAGAAAAGAAAAAGTATAAAAATGAGCAAAAAAATAAAAATTGATTGAAAAAGCTGTCAAACCAAGTTACTTCACGACGTTTCGATTATTAGTATCCACAATTGTATCGAGTGCTGATTACACTAATCCTTCTAGATATTTGTTTATTTGTATATTATTCAAACAGGCCTGCCTAGGCCCTATTACATGAATGAAAAATATTATATCTACTACATCTAATATCTACTAATATACAGTGTGTAACTAAATAAGTGTAAAATATTCAAGGAGGTGATTCCTCATAGAAAGAAAGATAGGATCTTTCATATAAAGATATTTCATTGGAGCATCTCTTTTAAAAATACTGCTCTCTAAAGGGGGTACATAATATTTGTATAACAATTTTTTTCACAAGCACTAAAAAAGTAACAATATTAAAATTAACCTGATGTTTTGTACCACCGTAAAGGCACTTAGCCAGAAATTTATTTGGTTCACCCTATGGTTGTAAGGGGTGGAAAACGCAACCCCAAAAATTTATTTCCAATGTAACTTTTTGTTACCATTTGAAAATGTATTTCCGATAGCCTGTTTCATTCTAAACACAAAATATCTCTTAGGTTTTTTGCCCAAAATAAACCAGTTCGCTGCAAAAAATTATTTTACGGGCAACTACAGCGATACATCGTCATGTATACGAAAATACGAAACTAATCTATCTAGTAGGTCGCTATTAGCGGTAGTGACAATTAAATTGGCATGACCCTGTCAGTTTGTGAATTTTCGAATTTGAATTAATACTAATTTTGTGTTGTTGTTCTGTTCTTGAATTGTTACTTTGATAATTCACTTGTTATTAAAATGGCATACACAAATGAGGAAATAGTGATATGCATTACGTTTACGGTCTATCGCAGGAAAATGGGTTAGAAGCTTCTAGAAGATATCCTGAAATGTATCCTCAACGGCAGCATATTTCACATAGAATATTTGCTCGACT
>WOGP01008811.1:0-11028 GCA_015342065.1 Leptinotarsa undecemlineata | reverse complement strand
ATCAATAGGTGAAAATGTCGAAGACGGCATAACGTTGTGATTTGAAGATAAAATATATAAAGACTAACTGATTATAATGACATTTCCTTTATTTTCCTTCAAAACATAATCCTTGTAAGAAAGTTTCGGTTTCCGCCGAAATTGAGACCGTTGCCGAAATTCGGTTTCGGTTTCGGTCGTAAAAACCAGTTTCGGTCGGACACTAATTGTGCCTAACTGTCGCGGGTGCCATGAGAACTACCCCAACTGCAGAACTTGAGGTCCTACTCGGACTTCCACATTTGCACATCTACATACAAAAAGAAGCTCGACTGGTGACACACAGGCTAATGCAGGGGCAAACCCCAATCAGCCAATCACACGGTGCAGAATACTTGAAACTGTACAATGAACTGAAGACAGATCCAATACTAGGAATGCCCGTAGATAACACAGTTTCGCAGTACAACTTTCAAAAAGATTTAAAAATTATCATACCAAGTAGAGAGGACTGGCCATTGGTAAAAGCGGAAGAAACTTGGTATACAGATGGCTCAAAGACCCAAGAAGGAGTGGGAGCCGGTATATACGGAGGCAGAGCAAAGAAGAGAATCGCACTCAGCCTCGAATATAATGCAACTGTGTTCCAAGCAGAAGTAGCTGCCATTGAACATTACAGTGTTCAATGGCAGTATAGGGGAAATAAACAGGCAGAATGTCACAAATAAAACAATAGCCATTTTCTCCGACTGCCAACTCCTTTTAAGTTTTCACAAAACTGATGGAAGTTGCCTGAGCGCACTCAAGGAGCTAAGTACCCAAAATAGGGTCACTTTAGCTTGGTTACCCGGACATGAGGGTCACAAGAGTAATGAGACAATGTTCTAGCCCGTGAAGGCGCATCCAAGGCCATGATCGGCCCAGAACCATTCTGCAAGTTAGCGAGAGCATCTATAAATACATTTATAAATTCATGGATGCAATCCGAATCGATATATTGGTGGAATGAGCTTCCAAGAATGAGGCAGGCGAAAGAGTTCATAAAGTAATCATCGTCCAGATTCACGAAAGATATGCTAAACCACACCTGTAAGGTTTGTAAGTGTAGTGGTGGGTCTACTAACGGGGCATAGCCGACTCAGAAAATATATGAGCAACATGGGTCTTACAGAAGAAATCCAATGCAGGTTCTGTAAAGAAGAGGAAGAAACCGCACTTCATGTGCTCTGTTAACGCGAAGCGATAGCAAGGCTGAGACACGCAAGATGCGGGAAAGAGAAGGCTGCCAACTTATGAAGGGGTCAGTGTCAAGGTTATGGAGTCTTATCAAAGACATCAAGCTAGACGATGAGCTCTAACAACCAAGGAGCATCACAATATATTTGAAAAGGTCGCAGTGAATCAGGCCATGGGCCCGCTCCCCGACAATCTAAGTTATTGTTGAGGCTTTTAGATACTACCTTCACCCTCACTCAACGTATATATCACTGAAGACGTCTGTCGCAGCAGCAGACAAAACGTTTTGTACTACAGATATGCATGGGCCCTGAACGAGGTCTGGTATGGAATCAAACTAGGAAATGGATCAATAAAAAGCATCAGGAAAATACTCGTATAGCTGGGATCAAACAAGGAAACACTTATTATAAAGGTACAACCTGGAAAAAGAATTATAGAACTGCTTCACCAGAGAAGAATTTATTGTAGGGCTACTCACTGGACACTGTCCATTTATAGAAAATCTGAACATATCATGCTTTATGTGAATGTGAGATATTGGATCGAAGGAAGCACTAGCTTGAAGAAGGCAAGTTATTTATGGACAACCGAAATCACGTCCGGAAAAAAATGAGCAACTACCAAAGACGTACTTGTAGAAAGTGGTACAGGGAACGAGAATATTAGAATGGGTGTCTTTGAAGAGATGTGGAGATAAATGCAATACGCTCATGTGGCTGGAGTATTTTTTGGAGAAATTACCAAGTTATAAGGTTTGTAAGCAGCTAAAAAGCTCAAATGAAGTGTTCACCAATACATTCACGTAAGGAACGTAAAGGTGGTTCTATTCTGAAAATAAAAGTTTGAAGTCGTGTTTCTTGACAATAACGATATAAATCATTAAATCAGTTTTTCAGCCTCTTCTCAGTTAAAGAATATAGCGATATAGCATCAATTCTGTAGTCCGTTCTCAGTTGAAGAATAGTATTTCTATATTATTTATATCTCAGTGAATCAACAGAAAATCTCAATTGCTATCTAAATCTTTTCGGCTGGCAGAATAAAAACATAAAAATACTTTTCTCCACCTCCTGTTTTTTATATACAGAGACAAGTAGTGGGTGGCTGATGTTTTTCAGTATCTCAATCCACAGAACGCGTGCGAGCTCGAGGCCTGCCTTGTTCTGTCAATCTGACTGTAGAGAGACGTGCCATTAGTTTTGTACACGTTCGATATGCGTGTGCTGTGACTAGTTCTGGAACGGTGAAAAATGGGCTACATCATCCCGATGTTATTTTTCAACGCAGACATTTTAAGAGGGAATCGTTCGCTGTGCACGTTTACTTTCTATTTTGGATGTTGACGACAGGAAGCATGTAAATAATAGCCATCAACAACGTTCTGCTTTTGTCTGCTGCTGGCAAGTCCTTTAAATTGATTGAACATCGTTACTTATCGCAGAAGGCAATACGTTAAGGAGTATTTCAAAAATTTGTCTGGGTGGATATGTACCTTTCATGATGGATTGGACTAAGACTAGCAATGACCTGAAAGATGAAATTAAGAAAAATGTTTAATTTTTCTCCTGAAGACATCAACTTGTTTGGTGAAACGCGCGTCGAAAAGAGTATTGTAGTTCTGGCTATTGAGAAAAATGCTTGTTTTGGATTCATTCTATGCCAGCGGTTACAGTTTTGAAGTTTATTATTGTAATTTTATTTGTTATTTGTCTATTGTTATCATTGACTCTAAATGTTTTCTCAAAATAGACCCGTATAATAAAAAAAACACTTCAATATGAAACACGTGTCGCGGTTTTGTAAACTTTCAAGTGGAAATCTCACATTGAAGTGTTTTTTTGATACGTCATAATGTATTTGTGGACTATTTAAATTTTTTTCACGTGTTCGAAGGCTGATATAAATAATATCACAAAATGGTTGAAGCTTTTGCGGCCGATGTTTTCAGTGTGACTATTTTGCGGGTTTGGAGGCCGTGAATTTTTTGAATTTCTGACGTTTCGCTGGTGCGAGTGACTCCTTAGGTAGTTTGGTGTGCTATCACCTGTATTTGGCTTAGATAAATTTCGAAAGCGTGTTTATGTTGATTCAGGTGGTCTGTTATGATAATACTTGTGCCAGTATTAGGTAAATTTTAATAACATCCGTTTACCTTTTTTTACCTGCCTGTCAGACTCTTCAGAGCATGTCTCACGGAAAGTTTCTTTCAATGGCGTGGCGATGGCAAGTCCACTTAGCTCACTGATGAAACGTATTGAAAAGAAAGCAATTAATACCATTGAATTGAAACCAACCTTGTGGCTACGTTACATGGATGACACCTCCGTTAAATGGAAACATAGAAAGGTCCCTCTGAACCTTTTCCTAGACCACTTGAACGCTTAACAACCAGGCATCAATTTTACCATGGAAACTAAACAAGAGCAGCGGTTAGCATTCCTAGATGTACTAATCGAACGATGTGGTGCTAGAATAACCCACAAAGTGTACCGAAAACCCATTCACACGGATAGGACCTGCTCTATCGAACCACCGTTCTAGTGTCTACCTCATATTCCTAGGGTTACAGACAGAATTGAAAAACTCTTGGGTAAATACAACGTAAAAGTGTTTTTAAAATTTACCAAAAAGATACAAGAAGCCTCAAGTCGGCTAAAGAGAAAAGGGACCCATTATCATCAGCAGAGGTTTATCGCATACCATGCACCTGTGGGAAGGTATACATCGGAACCACCAAACGATCCATGAGAATAAAGCTGAAGAAGCATGAAAGAAATTGCAGACTAGATCAAACGGACAAGTCGGCTGTGGTAGAACACGCACTCAGTGAAGGAAACCACAAGATTATTGTTCGAAAATACGGAGCTTGTAGCCCCCAACCAGAGATACCGTAGCCGGCAGGTGCGGGAGGCAATGGAAATCCACAAACACACAGATAATTTCCACAGAAAAGAAGAAGCTGTGAACCTCAATCGAATATGGAATCCGATTATAAGAAATTCAGCTTGACAGCAGGTTGAAAAAGGTCAACAAATGTTTTTGACAATTTACCAGGTACAGGTATCATTACACCAGACTACCTGAATCAACATGAACACGCTTTACGTAATTCACCTAAGCCAGATACAGGTATTAAAATAACAAACCAGCTGAGGAGTCAACATAAATAAGCGTTACGCATCCATAATATCCAGTCATAGGAGATTTTAACTCGTGGTGTGTAAACCTCTGAGGAAGCCAGCCACTCGTGTCAGCGAAACGTCAGGAAGAAATGCCGAAAATACACGGGCTTCAAACCCTAACAATAGTGACACTGGTAAATAGTATAACTCGTAAAATGATCGAAATTTCGAGTAGATGTTACATGAACGCTTTCAACTAGTAGAATATGTGCAAGAATATGTTCTGTTTCAAAGAAAAAAGGTAAAACTGTAACCTCTGCCGAATACTCAATCCAAAACAAGCACTGCTTCCAAACACCAGAAATACAACATTATTCTTAGTAATTGTCGTCTTCATCTCTTGGAGACGTCGACTTCGTTGGCGAATTGCGTGTCCAGAAGAGTATTACAGTTCTGGTGTTTGGTCGTAGTGATTATTTTGGAGAATGATAATTAGCGAAGAGAAATTGAAGATAGACTTGCATTCATGTACAGCTCAAAATGGAAGATTGTTTCAATATTTGTTATGGAAAATTGTTTGAGTTCTTTTTGTAACATTTATTCCAGCGTTGAATAAAAAAATCGTTGCTTTTATTAGATGTAGTATTCATACTTCTGTCGAGAATTGGGTTAATTTCTGTTAACGTAAGCACTGATGGATTATAGAAATCAACATGACGAACGAGACACGTATATACAACAAACCCTCAACCAGACTAGTCTAGGAATATGGTCAACGGCTTCAGGAGCCTAGGCCATATGTACTGCCTGTGGCAGTTGTGTGACACAGTTCTGTTCGAAACAAGGAGTAGATGAGAAGATCACTCTCCTCTGTCAAGTTACCAATTAGATCCTAATATACCTACATTTTTTTAAACATCGTTTAATAATACCAGTGTTCAACAAAAGTCGGACAGTTCACTGAGGATCCACAAATCCTTATAATTTCCGATGAAAATAGTAAAAACTCTACATTTTCTGCAAACTGTAAAAGTGTGGACTATTCTGGTATGGCCTTATTTCCGATGTGTTCTGTTTGAAAAAACTAGGGATTCCGCCTTTTGGTTACTTTTGTATGGAGAAGCAATGTCGACAAATTATGAAAGGAAAAGAAAATACACTATTCACAAGGATATTTGGTTGAATTTGTTTTGAATTCCATCCGAATAGGTAGAAATTACTTGGGTTTGAATGAATCTATTTTCTTACATAAATCTTACCTTACGTTTTGAATACAAACAATCCTTTATTTTTGAGATAAACTTTTTTTAAGAAAATCAGTCCTATGAAACTATATAATGGGGGGTTTCATTCATAAAAGACAACATTGATAAGCACACATTCATTGAAATAGTGTATATTTTGGTTATTTTTGTAACATCGCTTTATTACTCTTCACAACTTCGCGTAACCACGCATCGTTGATATTATATGTGATAGTACCAGGTTTGCCAAACTTGTATCTCCTCGCCATTAATAAAACATCAAAGTATTCCTCTTCGATCTTCCAGGCTGTTTGTAGTTCGCCACCTCATCGACCCGAAAACCCCTAAGATGAGGGAAGTGTGCAAAAGCGGCCCCGTAGTCGCAGCCGTCGTGGCAGTTCTCGAAAAACAAAACCTCAACGGCAAGAGGCAATTTACCGCTCCGAACAAAGCCCCTCCGATAGCAGACAAGGGCCCTCTACCGCCAGGCCAAGGAGCGCCTCTCCACGTCGATGAAAATAAAACGTGTTCCAATTTCGAAACTAAAAATAGCCGATGTTTAGACGACCAGATTAGCTTCGAATCGGCGGTGAATGATTTCAATAGCGTCGCGGAAGACGTCCAGAATTTCTGCGCTACGGATTCGCTGTCGAGGGGCCAGCACCGCGCCAAGACGGAGCCCCGGGAGAACGGCCACTTCCACGAGGTGGAATTCAACGGGGTGCTCCGACTTAACCGCGGGGTAGGCATCGGCCACGGGGAAGGCGTCGACCGCGCCCTGGGTCTCGACTCCGCGAGTGATAGTGACGACAGCAGCGGTAGTGAGTGCGCCACGTCGTCGGATAGTGACGAAGAGAAGGAGCACGTGATCAGCGAGGGTCTGGCTACCATCACCGAGGAGCTGAGCAGCGTGCATTCGTACCAAGGTAATGGTTTGATTTATATTTATTAGGCGTTAACTGTTGGATTTAAGAACCTACGACTGTTTACATGGTATAGTGATTTGTGTCGTCAGTCAGTATCTTCCCTATCCAGCTGTTTTTTTTTAGGAATTTCACTATTTTAAGCGCTTATCGGAGACAAAATAATTCCGTTCATGTTGGAGTCAACGTTTTCAAGTCAAGATATTATCATTTCAATCAAAGCAATAAAGACGTAGGGTTTTGACATTCCAGACTTGAGAAAGATTGGACTAGTCATTGAAATCATTAAAAAAATATTTTTACAAGAAATTGTTAGTTCTACAAATAAAAGTCAGTTTACGCTTCTTTTATCATCAAGAAGATCATTAAAAATAATTCATAGCTCAAGTACAAACCAATTACCCCGTAATTTTGTTAAAGACATTTTCTCCAAATAGCAATTCGTTCAAATTTCCAAATTTTTGTTCTATTAATTACCGACAATTTAGTTTAGCTTCTAACTGCAAGATATCAGTACCATATAAATCCTATTCACGAAGTTTCTTGCAAGGATCAAAAATAATTTCAATGTCAGTTAACAAGCATATTAGTTCTGGAGCATAAATGATGTACCACTTTCACTTTGATCATATTGAGACTTCAGATTTTCGAGTATGTAAGTTGAATGCTTGCTGTTGTTATCTTCAATTATAATATTATTAAAGCTTGCCGTGTTAATTCATACTTTTCGAAATTTTGGTAAACAGATGACTTTAGTGTAATACTAATTTGGGAGACTACAATCTTAAAGGAAAATTGTTACACACAGCTGTTGTAGGGCAAACTGGTAGCCAGGATCTGTCCTTGGAAGAGGGCTTTTTATCTCCACTCCTATGAAACTCTTATGACCATACAGTTCAGAATTATGCAGATAGATGACTTTGTCATCCTACTCAAGAACAAATACAGTAACATTATTTTAGGCCCTGAACAACACAGAAGAAGAGGAGTATGCGCCCATACAAATGGACTAGACTTGCCGATCTGCCTGTTGGTAGTGGTTATATACCGTAATGGAAGTCTCTGGAAGCCGATAGGAATATTTTAGAAGCGACGCGATACCTAGAACGATCGAGAAACGCAAGTCGAGTTGAGCGCGACCTTGGCTATATCACAGTCGATTAACGAAGACCAGCAGCGGACGGCGTTATTTTATTCCAGGGGATAATTTACAACAATATTCCCTGTATCTTTTCATATTGTCACCTGCGTATTCAGTCACATTTCAGCTTCATTTTGAATACTTGGTAGTGTGGTTACTTTTTTATGACTCATATTTTCCGGTGTTCCCAATTATAAGAAACTTTATTTTGATATTGAATATCACGTGTGAGACGTTAAAAACCACTGAACTTCATACGGAGTTCAATTTTCATAAGATGCTCTTCTTCCTACTTGAAAAATTACTAACGCTTGCTTGATGCAGTTGTCACCTATGCGTGGGTTTCACACATTGAGTTTTGTGAATAATTAATCCGTTTCAAAGCATTTTTCATAAAAAATAATCTGGTTTCATTAAAGTTACATAAAATCCGTTGAAAATATACTAGTAAAAGGTGTTTAGCATGAATTGAAAGTTGTTCTGCTCAACTTCAGTTTATGGAACTGACACCGAGAAGTTCAGCGCATCAAACGCAACCTGAAACGAATTGTACGAAAGGCGAATTTTCCAGACAAGAACGTTGCTGATGAGTACTCTAATTAATTCGAGCATCTCCTTTTCATTTCGTAAATTAATCTTCATTTCGTATAGTGCAATGCTTTCAAGATTGAAACTGATAGACTAATTGGATTCGACTTTCATTTAGTTTTTTGGATAGCGACCATGAGTTCCGAATTTATTCATAGGTTGTTGGATGTTTTACACGTATCACCCGATCTCTCAACAATAAAAATAGTACAGAGCTCAAATTTCTGGATATTGAAAGAGCATCCTAAATTCATTGGATCACCTCTGGATGAAAAAATCATAGAATTGACCTTTACACATTGAAATTATGTCAGACTCATGAACAAAACAGCTACTACAACTTTCAGGAATAGGTCATTAGTCTCAGAGTCACCAGAGGTTGTTTGTTTGATGTCTTCGACAGAAAAATAGTAGATCTGCAAGTTAATATACATGACTTTTTCATCTAGACAAGGACCACGTTAGTTATAATAACTTCCAAAGAATATTGGAAAATGTTTATGCTCTATACCAGATAAATCAGATATCCGTAAACTCCAGCAAAACTGTGATGACCCTTTCATCAGAAAGAGGAATATGGATGAGTAAAATTCACGTTTTTCCAGTAGTGAGGTTATTTCATCTGTAGCAGAAATATAATACTGGAATGAAACTCACCTGGAACGTTCACTTGATAAAGGTTTTCAACAAAACTAAATTATTTCTATAGACATGTCTAAAAATATGTTGGAAATACTTGGAGCCCGGGGCCCGCACAAATGGATGTATACCTACCTCTTCTTTATATATTTTTGAAGAGAGAGGCTAATTGAATAGTATATATACTTCTGCATATCGCCAGTTGCAATATGCGGAAGTCGACACTGACAAGAACAGCATTTTGGGTATGACTTCCAATCTAATGCACCCAACAATATAGAGTATGTGAAAATTTGACCTTCAAATCATGCGCTAACCGCGGTGGCCATATGATATGAAAGAAATCATATTCAACTATCTATCGAACATAGCAAAATCCATTGACTTCCATTTGAAGTTTTCTGTCTCGAAGGCCGTGCCCAGAGGGGGTCCGGACCTCCCTGGGCCTAGTGATGTACCTAATGATTTACGAGGACCTGGTGGTACTACACGAGGCACAAGGCGAATTTCAACTATGGAAATTGTTGTGGCAGGGCAAAAGCCCTTCGGACCGGCGTTTTTGTGCCATTACGGCTATCGAAGAGTGTAACAGTCAATTGTATCACAACATTTAAATGTTGTTGAACATCTTGTCAACTCTACCACGTGCCGCAAAAGTAATTTTCAACACTTAGGCGCCTAAAAACCTACCTACGGAATTATTGTGGGCTAGAGAGGCTAACTGGGTTTGCCCTAATGGCAATTCACAGAGATGTCATCCCAACTGATGATGTTATAACATAATTGTCCTATAAAAAGTCTAGAAGGCTTTATTTTATATTGTGAATTCACTGAACCGGAAATTTCTGGTTTTCAGCTATTGAAACGAATATGTTGGTACAGTTTTTTCAGTGGAGAGCTTTTCCCGTGCCAATGTAATGGTAATTATTTAAATTGAATTTGAATTAGCAGGTCTTTTTTATTGAGACCCTACCTGAAACAAAAATCTGGGCACGGCCTTGTCTGCCTCTAAAAATACTTTAGATGTTGGTTCACAGAAGTAAAAAAACCTTCTGGTTCTGGTGCTGATGTAGCAATATTATCTTCGTTTTTTGAATAGCTTTATCTACAGGGTGGCCCACCACATTCGGCTCGGTATTTCTACGAGAAATGAAGAGACTTAGGGAAAAACTTTCAGCTCAGTTATATGTGGGTCCATGAGGAGCATATTCCAAAATTATTTTGAAATATACAGGGTGACTTCCAAAAAAGTTACATACCAAAGTTATATTTTGTCTCATAGAACACCTTAATTTTTTTATATTTTTAGATACTACAGACAAAATAAAGGTGAGTTACTATTATATTTCCCATACTCAAAATTGACCGTTTCTGAGAAATTTCGAGAAATTTAAAAATACAGACCATCATTAAAAAATTGTTTTCACCCTGTAACGTGTAACGAGCTGTTCGTGATTGAATGTAGTGCTTAGGCTCAAAGGTTGAAGTTAACTATGACATGAAATTTTCAATGTCGTATTATTCCTAGTGGCGAATAAAATTGTCTCAAAATTTGGACACACATTTAATTAAATAACTTCTTAAAGTTGAATGGAACACACCGTATTTGGTGAAGTGATTTGACGCAAAAATAGATTCCCTTCAAAATTATATTAGGGTTCCCTATACGTATCTCTTCCGGTTTTTACACAAAAGGCGTTTTTTATATTTTACGTATATGAAATTTGTTCATCTTGAAATGGAACATCTTGTATTGTTATGAAAAGCAAAGAAGCATTCTTGAAGAAATTTTATCGAAAAATTAAAGAATCTTAAATAGTTTATTATTTCAATAAATGCTCAAAATGGTGTTCATTATTCTCGATGCATTAGCGAACTCCTTCTTGAAATGAGTGCTGAACCCTGGATAACATATTATGCGATATGGAACGAAACGCTCTTTCTATTCCTACTTTAATATCTTGAGGTGTCGTTGGCGGTGTATCGTGAACAATACTTTTGATATATCCCCATAAGAAATAGTCGGGACTTGTGAGGTCCGGAGATCTGGCTGGCTAGTTCTGTGGACCTCCTCGTCCTATCCATCTATTTGGATATTGTCGATCTAACTCGTTTCTAACACGTCTATCAAAGTGTGCAGGAGCACCATCTAG
>WOGP01008810.1:0-11029 GCA_015342065.1 Leptinotarsa undecemlineata | reverse complement strand
TTACTGCCCAATTATTCACAGTGTCAATTGATTCCTGTGAACAATATTCATGATCGAGCAACACGAACTGCAAGTAATATGAACTTCTATGTAAAACCAAACAATTGAACATTATAAATGTGTATGTATATGTATGTAGTGTATATGTTTATTCGTAAGTATATCTGTATATATGTATAAAATAGGTGGTTCCTGATGTGGGTTCATTATGATATTATTTTGTGTATGTAGATATATATCTGTGTGTGTATGTTTATGTATATGTTAATGTATATGTATAAATAGATCTCTATGAAAATTTCAGCTTTTTCCGTATTATTCTTTTATTTTTTATATTTTCTTTATACATTTAATCTGTTATTCGATGATGAATAAAGCATTCATTCATTTATAGGCAAATCCACTTTTTTGATCATGTTCGTTCTAGATTTCATATTATTTCTCATCCTGATCAATTCAATGAGGTGTATATTCATCATGATGAGACTTCACAAGAATTCACTATTTTATTGATAACTTTCACACGCAGATTGATATTTTCTTTCATTATTCTTCGAAGTATCGAAAGAATTCGATACGATTTGTGTAATCGAATTTCGTGTAAACAAAATTGGAGGAAATTGCAGTTTTCCATCATAAATTTTATCGAATATTTCATGACGGAGGGAACAAAGAAGTCTCCCGTAATGATGTCATCTGATTTCCATGCCGTGACACACAGATATCTGCAATCTTTTTATTGCATGTTATTGACATACCCCAATATCTAACAAATGGTCATGTCACAATGTTTGCTGATGATTTTACCATTATTGTATAGGTCAATCAACTTGTTTCCAACACGAGGACGTTAATAAATTAGGTTGATAACCTATATTCGATTATATATGGCATTTTTGAGGATCATATACCCAAATTCAAAAATTTCAGTCATGTTTATACTGAATGGTTTCATTCTGATATCACGAAAAACATCAAACAGAAGGCTGAATTGAAAAAAAAATTCAGACGTGTTGAGGATAGATTTGAATTCCTACGTTTGCGTTCTTTCATTGAAAGCCAAATAAAAACCGCACATGATAACTATCTTGCAAACATGCAAACAATGTTGTCTAGAGATGCTAGCATATTCTGGTCATATGTTCATTCTAAGAATAACATCACAAGAATACCAGGATCAGTAACCTACTTAGGAAACAAACTCGAGAATCTTCAAGATATTGTTGATGCCTTCATTATTTTTTTCAGTGAGGAGTATTCAAAATACAAAATACTCACATTAGAACAAAGTCGGTACAGTGAATAATAATGCTCATATTCATTAGTATCCCATTCAAGAAAATGAGGTTATATCTGCAACTGAAGGACAAACTGACATCAGGCCCAGATATGATCCCATCATTTTTGTTGAAGGATTGTGCAGGATCATTGGCAAAACCTTTAACGAGAATTTTTAATTCATGTCTGATACCTGGAACATTCCCAGATATTTGGAAATTAGCTAAAGTATATCCTGTATACGAAAGTGGTGAAGAATCATGTACAGAGAATAACAGATCCATATCTATTTTATGTATGTTTTCTAAATTTTTTTAAATTATTTTATATAATCGCATATATGTTTCTGTTCAACGGCAACTATCTCAACATCAACATGGATTTGTTACTAAGCGTTCTACTGTTACAAGTCTAGTCATCATTACTCGAATGATTTCCAAGGCATTAGATAACAATGGCGAAGTCGATGTTATATACACGGATTTCTCTAAAGCATTGATTATGGCATTTTGCTCAATAAACTGATGAGTTTTGGTTTTTTGAATACTGCCTGTCAGCTGATGCAATCCTATCTGACATGTAGAAAACAATTCGTCTCCAACAACGGTTATAAATCTAGAAATTATATAGCTTCTTCTGGTGTGCCTCTGGGCTCCAACCTAGGACCTCTTTTGTTTTTAGTGTTTATTAAAGATTTATGTGAAAGTTCAGCTTGTGAACGGTTATGCTTCCCGAATGACTTCAAATCATTTCATTTATTATTGAAGTAGGTGATTGTATAAATCTTCAATCTCAATTAGAATTTCTTGTTGCTTGGTGTAGCAATGATAAATTGAAACTCAATGTGGAGAAATATAAAGTAGTGAGTTATAGTCGAAAAAAAAAGGTTCGTACATTCCCTTATGTAATACAGGATTCAGATCTGCTGAGATGTAATGAGATCAAAGACCTATGGGTAATATTCGATTATAAATCAACATTTGGTAGGCATATTTCACAAAAAGTTTAAGAATCTCTCAGAGCTCATGGTTTCATTGTTAGAAATTGCAGAAACTTTCATAATATTAAAGCCATGAAGCTATTATATTTCACCTACGTACGTTCGAAGATAGAATATGCAAGTATCGTCTGGAGTCCATTCTGTGAGATTCATAACATAGCCATTGGAAAAGTTCAAAGGAAGTTTCGTGAATTTCTAATTTTCATGATAGATGGTTCTCATCCTGAGAGAGGTATCAATAATGATGTCATTTCCCTAGTTCGGACTTCCTGTGTCAAATATATGAAATTATTTGAAATTCCTGAGACACCTTAAAGAGAAGAATTGAAAAAATGAATAGCTGAAAATAAAAAATAAAAAAAAAATTATATCAAGCAAAAACCTGAAATGAAATAACTGTGAAATAAAATACAAGTAAAGGCAGAACAATTCGACAAAAATTAAATAAAATAAAGAAAGGAAAAAGAAAAATAAAAATACAGAGTTAAAAGATTCCAAGCCACGTTAGTTTACCACGTTTCGATTGTTAGTATCTACATCCGCCTTCGGGTGTCATCACTGGGTCCTGAAATTCTCAGTCCAACCACTTCCTTGCCTAAAGAGTCAGAAATGTGATTACTTTTACTCCTGTTGTGCCCTTTAATGTTATTTGCTACGCGATGTTTTGAACGAGATAATTAAATAACAATAAGGTTGCCAAAAATCGAAACACCACTAACATGCCTCACTAGGTCAGTGGTTTGCACTAAATCGCAGGTGTAACTGATTTAAAAAAAAATTACAAAAAGGGGAAGCGCCACCAATTTTTGTTGGCTAGTTAAAAACCGGAAAACTGCTAGTTATTGGGGAAGCCCACTATTGAAATATTTAACTCCCCATAAATATAATAATTTTATTTGCAATGACTGAGGGAGTTTATTAAAATAAAAAAAATACAGTGAACCCTCTGTTTGCCAATTCCTCAATCCAATTACCGGATTACCACTACCAGAATAGAGTTGATATAATTCGCAAATATGTGCTAAATATGTGACGTCACGTAAAAGCTTACACCACTCATCTCAATGAGGTAACTTGTACATTCCAATATAAAAATAAATAAACACTGGTCAGTTCCCTTATTCAATTAACTTAGTCTAAACTTAGTTGCTTTTCGGCTGCTCCTTCTTTGTAAGCCGCCAGGGGATGAATACTGATCCGGCGGTATCGGTGGATACGGATGTAGGAGGAATCCGTTGATATTCTCAGTGGTGATTATTAGTAGAGGTAAAGTCCAGGAAACTGTTTCAAGAGAATGAACTGGCAATCGTTTTCAATTTCATAAATCCTAGCTGATGCAGATACGTTTTTCTTAGGGATAATCTAAGACACTGAAATAAAATATTCTCATGACAATAATCTCCTAATCAAAAAGTAGGAAAAATAAGGACAAAATTTATTACGAGTCGTATAGCTGAGTTGAACAAAGTTCAACTCAGTACTCAACCTCCTAATAATCGAGGGTGATTCCAACACAAAATAGACGAAGAACTATAGAGGAACTATAGCTGTTCGAAAATTAATAAATCCCTTCTAGGTACTTAACGAGCGAAATAATTCAACCAGGCCATCACTTCATTCAGTAATTCACTGTCGAAAAATATACAAAATTTCCATCCTTTTCATTAAGTCCTTGTGTGTGAGGAAAAGAGAACAAAACCTCTTTACAGACCTAGTTGGTGTCATAGGCGGGTTAGAAAGGTTTCAAATATACATAAGTGCGCATATGAAAATGAATAAACTGTCCTATTATCAAAAGTATAAATAAGATGTTTAATTTATAGCGGGGAAGCCCACGATGCAAAATGGGGATTTACTCGAGCGTCATATTAGGTTGCTTAGGTGATAAGAAGACAAAAAATATATATATTTTCATCGGTGGGGAAAGCGGCTATAGATTTTCAAATAAGTGAAAAAATACTGTTGCATGGACATACCCGAGCGCGTCACATATTGATATAGCATCAATGTCCTACTTATTTTTAATATTGTTGGTATGTTAATCTGATCGTTCATTCTCTCTCATTCAATTCGCTCTCATTCAATAATCTGACGATTTTGATCTGACGCAAACTCGCAGCCCTTATTATAATGTGCGAAAAAAATTCGCCATTTTGAAATACTCAAGCGCGTCAGATTAAGATATATATGGTTCATCTTTATGTTTTATACGTGCTGTATCATAATCTGACTATTATCTAGAGGGAATCGCCTAATCTGACATTGTTATTTACCACTTTTATTTGTAACTAACGTTACTGTATGTTATTTAAGTTTGAAAATGTCCATATAGAATAAAACTGCAGTAACGTTAGTCACAAATAAAAGTGGTTAAAACATAGAAAGTTCAATTTCTCTTTTTTTCATTATGATTTCCTACCACGTAGGAATGAGTCTCTCTCACGAACGAGTCTCTGTGATCAGTTGTGATGGCGGCATGGCAACAGAATTCAGAGTGTGGACGGAGTGAGAGAGTAATCGATAGAGAAAACGGGAAAAGAGAATAGAGAAATAGAAACTCGAAGAGGGAAATATAGGTATCAGACAGCTGCACGCATTAAATTTTATCGACGAATTTTTGTTATTTTGGTTTGCGAAAATCGTCAGGTTATATATTTTTCGTTATACTTGAATTATTTCCTTCAAAACAAAAAAAAATTAGCTACGCTGGAGAATGTCAAAATTACTTTATTTTTTTACAACTTTACTGCTCTCCCCTTTTTTTATGTCACTCTCAAAATGTCAGATTACTGGAATATACACTTTTTAGCAGGTAATAAATTCACCCTACCTCCATCTGACACTCTCGAAAATTCCTGATGTTCAATGTTTTTTACTATTCTGATCTTTTATCCTTCACAGGCGACCTTATATATGGGGCTAATATTTGGTGGAGGTACTTAACCGGGTACAAGGTATCCTGTATATTTATCTGTCGCGCTTTAGTGAATCTCGAAATCCCCGCTTGGGCTCCCCTATTATTGTGACAAAACAAAGTCGTACCGTAACATATTATCTACAGAGGCTTTGGCTAAATCTTGGTGGCACTCTAGTACTAATCCTGAAGTACCATGTTGTCTGTTCGAAGCTAATAGGGCTTGTCTACTATCAGTGCAGTTTGTAATTTTGTTGCCAGAAATTTCTTTCCTGGTAATTTTTTTTGTGGCGATTGGGATACTAGCCAGTTCTGTTTGAACCACGCTGGTATTTTTTCTCATTCCTCGCTCAATCTTTAGGCTTAGTGATCTGGCACCTTTAGGGATATCCCATCATGAATTTCAAAAACGCAAAAATCGTATTGTTGTTTTTATTTTCTCTATGGATCGAAGTTGATTTATTATATTTCGTGAATAAAAAAAAATCTACTGGTTACTGCCCCAACCTATGAATTGATGTTCAATGCAGATTTCAGCTATATTTGATGGATGAAGTGACTGCATGCCTATTGTAATTAAATTACTGAAATGACACATATGCTCAGTAACTATAATATTCATGATACTACTTTCTGAACGACTTCTATTAAAACATGACACGTGGAAGCTCTCGAAGAAATCATTGTTTCCCTTTTCTACGTCACTGAACGCGGTAACAAATTGTTATTTCTGTTTATCTCCATCATTATGAAGTTTAGAACAGTTGGCGAGAAAACAGGAAATTTAAAAAAGTTAACGATGGAAATTTCGACTTGTTTCTTGAAATTTGCCCAAGTTTTTCATTAATATGCATTCGTTCGTGGACTTTGTCACAACTCCAAAATAAATTATTCAACATCTTTTTAATAAGAGGGTTGTAGAAAAAACAAGAAAGTTAACTCGATTGCGTGTATTCAAAATTGAATTAGTTGAATTATTTATGTCAGCGATAGATTTGTTAAAAGTTTTGAGATACGATTGGTGATTGATGTTTGATGATCATATAAGAATGACGTTTATTACAGTCATATATACTTGTGATGCATTGTTTGGAACCTTTGTTGTAATAATGAATATAACTGGAGTTTTATCCCAACACCAAATCGTTATTTTCAACACCTCGACACGTGTTTCAATCACCAAGTGATCATCTTCAAGAGGAAGGTTTAACTAAATATATATGCAATATTGTTCTCAATTATATGGTCAGTAGCCAGGCGATTCGACATGGGTGCTTTGTCCACTCACTCGAATTGACTGCCGTGCTGGTCGGAGGTTCAAGCCCCAGTCTGAGCGATCGATTTTCACTTGCTATCGTCCAACCCGTGTTAGGAATCAGACGTTTAAAGTTAAGACCTCGTTAATCCTTAGCTCGCACAAGTTTAGACTTCTGAGAGTTGTTCGTAGCGGTGCGACAGCCGGTTAACGGAAAAACAGATAGCATAGATATCTCTGCTAGGTACCCACATCTCCATTTTCTCAAATCAATTTTAAAATATTGCCTTATTTACCACTCTTATATTAATGCTACAATGTTACCTTATCTAATAGTCAGGTAAATCTGATAAATGTAATATTATATCAGCAAGCTGTATAATATTTTATTTGTGAGAAATGTGAAACAAAATAAACAACGTAATTATATGAAGAGAAGACAGATAACAAGATCGGAAATAGCGGATCACGCTGTGAAATGGAGTGAAATAAAAATTGTCACCAAAAAAAACTCATACGAAAATAAGAATCCGCCTACATTCTTTCAGCAAGTAATCAGTGTTTTTAAGATATCTCTATGTTAATGGATAGTACATTTTTTGCTAAGGCGAAAAGTTGAAAACGGAAATACAAACCTTAACTGGATTCTCAAAAAATAATAAGAAATAATATCGGGGAACTATGAAAGCAAATCAACTGTACCCTCTATTGCCAAGAAAATTTCCTCGTCGATTATTATTTTGTCAATATTCTCAATCCCATTTTGCAATGAAAAGTGATATTCACAAATGTATATTTCCTTCATTTTGTTCCATATGAATGATAACCTTCAAATATTCAGTTTTCTGGATTTTTTTTCTTGCAGAATCTTATTCAGCTCCTCAGGTTTATTCTCTACTGAATGCCTCAATATGCCTGAATGAATTCATGGGGGTATAACGATATAAATCATGTTTTATATATATTGTTCCATCAGACTCCTTCAACCCCGAATCAAACCGTAGCATAAACCCCAATAATATACCAAGTCGATATCTAAACAGGTTAGTAAAGGCAACAAAGGCAAAAAAAACACTGCCATTCGTGGTTATTCAATTACTCTCACCGCCAACATCTTTTGATATATGCGATGTCACAAGGAGCACGGAAAACTTATCCAATTCTCTAAGCGGCAGGTAAATCGACCTTTTCGTTGTCCTTTGATCTCGAAGTGTACGACTCGACGAACATTTAATATTTGCTAAAGGTTTGTAGATGCCACATAAATATTTGTATTGACGTATGTGTAGCACGCTGTTTCCAAGTGCATATACAGGGTGCGTTTAAACCGAGGAGCACATTTTGAAGACGGTATTAGTTGCTGGAAAGTTGAATAAAAACTTCTTGTTACATGAACTACTGGTGTGGAATTTTATTGAAATGATAGATATATGACCTATAAAATAGCCAAAGATTATAGTATGTTCATGTTGATCAAATTCATCTGAATTGGACTGTAGTTAAAATGATTACATGCAAAATTGCCAACACTAAAATAATGAAATTGAAAAGGAACTATAATAGTGGAAATCCATTATAGCAAGTTCATAGCAGCAGGAGCACTTTTAGTTGATGTATGGAGAAAAGAGATAGCTCATAGTCGTCAGACAAATCTTCTGTAGCTAAACAGGAAGCCTCCTCCTCATAGCTCATAGTCGTCAGATAAATCTCCTGTAGCTAAACAGGAAGCCTCCCCCTTATTAGGTATTTTGGTTTTGATATGTACAATATATTGGGTTTCACCAGATAAGGCAACTTTTCATCGCTCAGGATTCAGATACTGGTCATCAGAATGATAAAGTGAGATGTGAAACTAAAGTTTTAACCCAGTTAGAGCTGTACGCCGCAGATATGCCCTGAAGTATTCGTATCACCATCGCCAGTACCCAGCAATATAAAGAAAACGTCCGGTACTGCGAAAGAGCACGATGATGCACCTGCTCACTCATTATAGGTTTTTCGTAATTTTCCAGTTGAAATCATCACTGTACTCAGCCACCGTATTCACCAGATTTGGCCCCCGCGACTATTTTCTGTTCCCATAATTAAAGATACCAGTTAAATGTCGGCGTTTTGCACATAGGTTTCAAATGAAAGGGTATTCCGAAAATACGAAAACTGACATGACGTCTTTCTCAATCCAAAATGACGGATCGCTTAAGACAACGAATGAAATAGGAAAATAACATGACTTCAATTCGAAACTAATATGGCGGACCTCTCAATATGGTTGATTAGTTTTCTATGGACTCCTATGATATGGTAATGAAATTAAATGGGTTAAATGAAAATAATAAATGGATAAAACATATATCGGGACTGTGATAGGCGATATCACACATTAACACACGATGTTTATCAATGATGAAATTTATTAACACCAAAAAACTATGACAAACAAAACACAATATATGAAAGCACCACGTGGCTTTGACGAAGCGAACAGTTTCACTAGCACAAGAAAGAGATGTTACTAGTTTGAAGATTTGACTCAGAGAGAGCTATTTTCCTAAGATTTCTTCCCACGTGACGGAAACAGAAAGTCAGTCCAGCCAAAACAAATTTCGAGTATTCAGCCAATCGATTCTCGAGTATTCGATTACAGTGTTCGATTTGGATGAATGCTTGACAATAGAAAAATGAAATTTTTCTATACTAATTAGTTGTAGAAAAAGTGTCAGTACCCCCCTGTCAGTAATGAACGATATAACATTGAAAGTGGATATAATATATGAAAAAAAAATTCGTTAACTAAGGTATTCTGTTCTGTCTATTTAAAATTTATTTTTCCGTTAATCGGCTGTCGTCCCCATACGAACGACAACTCTCAGAAGTTGAGAAACTTGTGCGAGCTAAAGGCTAATGAGGTCTTACCTTTTAACGTATAATTCCTATTGGAATTGAAGAATCATCTCAGCTTTAACCAGATAAATTTTCCTGAGAGAAATATTTGGTAGAGGCGGGAATCGAACCCACGGTCTTCCGATCGTGAGTTGGGCACACTAACACTGCCAATTCCGGTGGAGCCTGCCTGGTGGCGTTCAGTGAATCGAACACGACGACCTGAGCGCCTCCTGCATGCAGGTGGTGATGCTGGTTCCTGTTGCGACGGAGCTCGATTATCTTCTGGAGGAACCGGAATAAAGTTATCAACCTCGTCGTCAAGGTTATGATACCTTCTGTCCTCGGAGATGATGTAGGCTGTTTTGAGGCGATTGATGGAAACTGGAATATTTCTGTCTCGCATCCAGAGCGTAAAGTGTTTCTCGGCTCAGAAAACAACTTCATAGGGTCCATCGTAGGACAGCTGAAGTGGTCCTTCTGAAGCGTCGTGCCTGACAAAGACGAGGCTGGCGGTAGCGAGGTCTTCGAAAACAAAGAGCTTTCGCTCGCCGATGATTGGCATGAGCGTCTGAATGTGCTGGCGCAGCTCACGTTTGATGTCGGCCGAGTCGTCTATGTCCCTGGTGGAGGTTGATGCTAGGAACTCGCCAGGAAGTCGAAGTAGTTCTCCGTACACCATTTCTGCACAGGTGGCCTGAAGATCTTCCTTCCAAGCTGTACGAATCCCCAGGAGAGCGTCGGGAGCGTATGTGTCCACCAGTCAGATTGCAGACACTTGATGGAGGCTTTCAGCTTTCGATGGAATCGCTCGACCATGCCGTTGGCTACAGGATGGTATGTTGTTGTTAGAAGATGGTTGGTACCCGTAAATTTGTTGAGGCACCGGAACAGGTGGGACTCAAATTGTCTACCTTGGTGTGTGGTCAGGCGGAGTGGAACGCCGTAACGTGCGACCCAGGTGGAGTAGAACGCTCTGGCAACGGTCTCGGCTTTCTGGTCCTGGAGAGGTATTGCTTCTGGCCATCGTGAAAAGCTATGGCATATGTGATATTTTCACATTTAAATTCAAAAAGGATATTTGGATCGTTACTAAAATAGTAGCTTGACCAATCTACTATGTTTATACATTGTAGAAATTCAGTTTTACCATATTCACTGATGTGTCTAATTATGTATTACATCAGTTCGGACTTCCATTGTCTAATATAATATAAATTGATTTGAAATCCCTGAAAAAATAAAAAGAACAAACGAAATAACAATTTTACTAAATACAAAAAACTGAAATTACAAGGAATTAACATACAAGCTACAAAAAATAATAAAAAATTTAAATATTAATGAAAGCTGAAAAATAAAAATATTATCAACAGAAATGAAAAATACAAATAAAGATTAAAAGATTTCAAACCAAGTTACGTCACGACATTTCGATTGTTAGTACCCACAATCGTCTTCGGGTGATAACTGGACTTATTCCTCCGAGACCTGACTATTTATAGGTCATTAGAGTGATTCCATCTTTCACCTATCCTCTCTTTCTTCTTTCCGCTTCATTGGTTTTGGCGGGAGATGACTGTTTGGCGGGAGTTGGTCCTTTCTCGCTTGATAAGCGGTTTCCATATGTTACGTATCTCTACACTAGCTTGACTAAATGCGTTGTTAGACAACATATACGCGGCTTCCTTGAATTTTCTCC
>WOGP01008809.1:0-11029 GCA_015342065.1 Leptinotarsa undecemlineata | reverse complement strand
TCCTGATGTTATACTTGGACCCAATCCTTCTTATTCTTTCCGATAATCCTTTGATGTAGGGAAGTACGAGTACTGGTTGTGACGGCTTCTCTTCCTTATGGAGCTCTTGCTGTCTTTTAGCTAAAACCTGTTCTACCATCACTCTGGAATGACCATTCCATGTCAATAACAAAAATTTCAAGTAATTATCATAACTGCACCAATATCGAATTTCAACACTCAAATTACGGTCAGTTCCTGAACTGAATACAACGGCGATAACCATCTCCGCATTCTCGATTTCTATTCGTCACCGTAACATGACTTCAAATTTAATTTTATGATTCTTCAACCAATCATAAAACTCTGTTAATATCGTTTACTTCGACTATAATATATTTCATTACGGTGGCTACAAAAATCGAAGGAAAAAACTAGAGGTCAGTATTCAAAAACTAAAATTGATTATGTAAACTAATGAACGAAACTTCGCCTTACAAATTGGTTCATATCAGATTATAAGCAATATAAAATCGTATTGGAAGTTTTTCGGTCTTAATTTGAAATGGAAGCGAGAAAACAAAAAAAGAAAATTCTAATTTTCGGCAGATATTTCAAAAAACAATCACTGATATTCACTATATGAAAAGAGATGATTTTAGTTTTCCAAAATAGAAAACGTTTTCAATATACCAATAGGGGGATCAGCTAATTAGCGCTCTGTATATCTGTCTATAACTGAGAAATTTAATTTATATTTGTCTTAACGTTTCGGACAAAATGTAGTACATGTGGTTCTCTGATATCAGTCTGTTCGAATTTAGCCACAATCCATTTCATTCTTCAAAAGAGTATCTCAGTACGGTCCATTTCTAAGGAGCTGTTTGGAACACACTTCTTTCCAGATTTGAGAGTATACAATAATTCTTACAGTTTACCTCCCTTAGAGTGAGGTTCACTTGCAATCATTTTGCTGTTCCATTCATGGCGTTGTTCATCATCTGATTTTTAATTGATTCTGGTAATTTCAAATTTGATTCTATCAATTGAAGATACATATAAATACTGACAAAACTGCGAAAGGCTGAAACAAAACAAGTATCTCTACAATATTTCACCTTGTTGAATAGGAAACAGTATTGAATGTAATTCACTGATGAACACAACAGTTGTCTTCTTTAGAAAATACTCTGAACCCACGTAATAACTCAGCAGCGCGAATTGAGGAGTTTGTATTTTCTACATCTGTATGAGATTCTCCATTACAACATTCACATAGTAGAAGGTGAAAATCTCCAACCTCGTAATTCTTCCACAAAAAAAACTCGTGTTCAATATCTAGTTCAGTTATGATTGTATAAATGATATATTATCGCAATTTATAGAGAAGGTTGCGCTAGTTGAGCTCTTTTCCCTGCGTTCCATACCATTACCCACGGTGAGCCGATGATCTTGATATTCGAGAGTAGGGAGGACATCATTGCATCCAAGACTTTGAAGAACTATTTCAACCGAAAGGTTAGGATACATTCTATGAATATCGTCTCATTATATTTCATACGTCTTTTCTACTCTTTACGATACGGACGATACTTATTTCACCAGGCTTTTACTTTTAAAATTTTTTCATTATTTTTTCTGGATTTTCTTTATTATCATTTATTGATCTATCTCATTTTTTTGGTAACTTGGTGAACAATGCATATGAATTTTCTGGAATTGTAGACTACATACTTGATGAATATTACTGGAGTTTTTCCCAACACCAAATCGTTATTTTTAACACCTCGACACGTGTTTGGATCACCAAGTGAGCATCAAGAGGAAGATTAAATCAGTTCAATATTCCTCTTGAAGATGATCGCTTGGTGATTGAAACAAGTGTCGAGGTGTCAAAAATAACGTTTTGGTGTTGGGT
Organism: Leptinotarsa undecemlineata; assembly: GCA_015342065.1. Classification (NCBI taxonomy): domain Eukaryota; kingdom Metazoa; phylum Arthropoda; class Insecta; order Coleoptera; family Chrysomelidae; genus Leptinotarsa; species Leptinotarsa undecemlineata. The sequence continues at coordinate 9,132 of WOGP01008809.1, read as the reverse complement.
AAAATCTCCAGTATCATTCATTACTACACCAAAGGTTCCAAACAGTGCATCACCTTACTTGATTGTAATTTGTAGAAGCACTTGGAGGGGGTCAGATCCTAACTCTTTGTCGCTTGAGATGCTGAGATGTTCATGAGAAAACTTTACCGAATTCAAATATATGCATTTTCCAAAACTTTTAGTTCAGTAGCAGAGATGATTCTTGAAATATTTTTCTTTTGTATAGCAACATGATCTCTTTTAATAATATAGAAGACAATTTCCACAACTTCTAACTATAGCTAGTAAATTACATATCAATAGATCATTATGAATTGAGTCTGAGAAAAAACAGGAATATTTGCTGATGGATCGAAAATCTGGTATAAATAAGACTAGAAATTGGAAATGTAAGAAAGTCAGTTTCTTAGGACTAATGTAAAATGTCCCTAATTGAATATAACCAATCTTCAAAGAAGCCTAAGAGAAAATCAGATAGGAGATATTGCAAGGAGATTAAACAAATTCGTGTATGAGCTATATTCTAAAAGATACTTTCAAAAATCCTCAGATAAACAGCATCTAGCAATAGTTTTTTTGAGCCCTGAAAACAATTAGGACTTGACCCTAAAGAGAGTCTATTGAGAATTGGTAGATGGCAAAAAATTATAAAATTGAACGTGAATTTTTTTGAACCTTATTAAAAAATGTTCATATAGTGATTCTGCAAAAGGAACTTGCACTCCAAAAACTATGTGTGATTTTTGAGTAATGATATTCATTCGATATCATACGATGTCATCGATGACATAAGCAGATCAAGCTTATTCCGTGACATAAAAAATCGTAATTCATGAATGAATTGTGTGTATTTTGTGTGTGTCATGTTATTCAATTTGGTACTGACGAGCCTTGGGGCAAGTGTCTTAATTTATCTGAATTTTATTCCACAACGAATGTTTGAAATACAAACTTAGTGGAGAAAAGTATCTTCTGAATAATTCAGTGCTCATATAGAAGTATGTGTTTCGAAAGAATTTTTTTCTTTCGTGTTATTTAATGTTTATATGAGAGTAGCTGTTTCAGAAGGACTTTCTTCAGTTTGTGTCTGAAAGTTACTTTTGTGCATCCATGTATAGAGATACTTATTTTCAAATTGATTACTTCCTTCCTTTCTTTGGAAGAATCCCTTATCCTTTTTTTGTATCAAGATGGAGTAGTAGAAAGCCAAAAACTTTCTTTCTCAAAAACTAATCACTCCTAAAAATATAACCCCTTAAATTCACATAAAATAGTTATTCATGTAACGTGATTATTTAACTTTGTACTCTTTGCTGTTAAAAAAAAGTTTGTTACGGAAAGAACTGGAATTAATAACTTGGAAAAGAAGCATTAACAAATATTTGTTGGTTTTAAATAATTTACATAATATCATTCTGAGAGATACTTTAATAGACTATCGAAAATATCGTCTGAGGAATTTTATTTTAATGATTCTTGGAATCATCCCTGAACAGAATAATATGTTGCGAATTGAGATTCACAAGCAATAATCAATTTGAAAGGATGCTTTCAATATAGCAAATTGAGATTCGAATTCGTGATTGAATTCCTGCATCTCGAGGGATTGGAGAATATGAGTTTCATGGATAATTTTCGGATTATAGAAACACGAAATGAAGCCGAGGAAAGAGAGATGAAAGAGAGTTTAATCTGATCTAGAAAATATCATTCCGAATATTGTGGATCATTTACACCTGTATACAGTAATTTCAACTGTCAATTTTGATGTTACAGAATTTCACCATTATCAAAATTCCAGAAGTCTATCGTGCATTATGACAAAACACTATTATTTTTTGGGGTGTTAACGACATTCACTGATTTGGTCATTAGCCTCGTGTTCTTAGTAGGGGATGTTAATAACTCCTTGAGCCACCTAGGGATCATCATATTCCTTTGCAGTCCGTCGGCCATGTGTTTTGCAGAATCATATCATCAATTTCAACTACTTTCTCTAGATAAAATTATCTATAGGGATCGAACTATCATTACTAATATAGTATTATATATTGTATAGTTTCATTCTAGAGTCGGTCTCTCGGTAGCAAGGCGGTTCAAAGTGGGTGCTTTGTTCATTCATTCGAATTGACTGCCGTGTTGGTCGATGGTTCAAGCCCTAGTCTGAACGATCGATTTTAATTGCTTTCTTTCCACCCTAAACTTGCTATCCACCCGTGTTAGGAATCACACGTTAAAAGGTAATACCTCGTTAATTCTTAGCTCGCACAAGTTTCGACTTCTGAGGATTACCGGAAAACAGATTTCAAACAGATTCTTTTTAAACAGAGTTAATAATACAGGGTAATTCGAATTCGACTCCATCATTGGGATCTCCTAAATTACAGGAGATATGTCGAATCATGAATTGAAGCAAAGCTGTGTTTTTTTTGTGCTTAACAAAATACTTGAAACTTGAAGAATTCTAAGTATTTCCGGAAATATCCGAAAAAAAACTGAAATCGGATTCGTTTTCATTTTTTTCTAGCATTATTTGGCATCATAGCTGAAAACCAAAACACTTTTTTTTCTGATTGATTCGGCCGTTACTTGATGAAGATCCATAGTAGTTTTAAAAACTACATGTCATGTTTTGATCTCCACAAACTTTATTTGAAAAATATTATCACAACATGTTTCACTAGCACAGTAGCTTCCTCAAGTCATTCAAGTCACTCATACACTCGAGAAAGCTACTGTGCTAGTGAAACATGTTGTGATTATAATTTTCAAAAATCGTGGAGTGTAGTTTTTTGAAAACACATTTTCATTGATACTTTTTTTCAGCTACACACTTTCATGTTCAGATTTACTATCCGACATTTCGTCTTCTGGCAATCATTATCAATTTTTTTCTATAATCGGGACCATATTGTTTTTTTTATAAAGATAAAGAGGGCTTTTCATTCTGATTTCATTGATGTATGGTTTATTATGATTTGCTCTACTGAAACCACCGGTATTAAAAAAATGTGGAATGGTCATGACTCCATCGAAGAATTTTATTTAATGAATACTAGCCGTCGGAACTCATCAAATACAATTAGTTTGCATAAAACAAAACAGCACAAGTTTATCTTGAATTATTCAACAGTAAACAGCCGGATAGAACATTATTCGAAATCTTGGACAAACACTTGGCTAAGTACGATGCGTTTCAAAAACCAAGAATAATGTATGAAAGCAGGAGGGAACAAAATACTAGAAATAACTTATTATCCGAGGTGACATAATTATCCTTTACTTATTAAAAGAAGTATAATTACTTTTGTTACTTTTTCAAATAAATGCAGATCCTTCCAAATTGAAATGTTGTAGATTAGATTAGATTGTCGAGAAACTAGCCTATGGTCTGAATCACTGCGACTTTTTCAAATATATTGTGATGCTCCTTGGTTGTTAGAGCTCATTGTCTAGCTTGATCTCTTTGGTGAGACTCCATAGCCTTGACACTGACCTCTTCATATAGCTGGCAGCCTCTGGTTTCTCTTCCCCACATCGTGCGTGTCTCAGCCTTGTTATTGCTTCGCATTCACAGAGCACTTGCAGTGCGGTTTCTTCCTCTCCTTGACAGAACCTGCATAGAGTTTCTTCTGTCAGACCCATGTTGCTCATATGTTTCCTGAGTCGGCTATGTCCGTTAGTGGACTCACCACTACCCTTACAACCTCACGCTTGTGGTTTAGCAGGTCTTCCGTGAATCTAGGGGATAGTTTCTTCATGAAGTCTTTCGCCTGCCTCATTCCTGGGAGCGTATTCCACCAATCTAACGATTTGCCTTGCATCCATGAATTTATGGATGTCTTGCGACATGTTTTCGGTACCCCAGCCTCAGATACGGCTTCACAGGCTAGAACATCGGCCTCATCATTGCCCTTGTGACCCTCATGCCCGGGTACCCAAACTAGAGTGATCCTATTTTGGGGATTCAGCTCCTTGAGTGGTGCGCTCAGACAGCTTCCCACCAGTCTTGAGGAGACTGAAAATAAGCTGAACCTTAATTACCGCCTGGCTGTCGAAGAAAATTGCAATGGCTTCATTTGTGACCTTCTGCCTGTTTATTGTTATTGTTCGATGGCCGCTATTTCTGCCTGGAACACAGTTGCATTTTGTCCGAAGCTGAGTGCGATTCTCCTCTTTGCTCTGCCTCCGTATATACCGGCTCCCACTCCTTCTTGGGACTTTGAGCCACCTGTATACCAAGTTTCTTTCGCTTTTACCAGTGGGCCGTTTTTCCAGTTCTCTCTACTTGGTATGATGATTTTGAAATATTTTTGAACATTGTACTGCGGAACTGTGTTATCCACGGTCATTCGTAGTATTGGATCTGCCTCTAGTTCATTTTACAGTTTGGAAAATTCTGCACCGTGTGACTGGCTGATTGGGATTTGCCCCTGCACTAGCCTGTGTGTCACCAGTCAAGTTTCTCTTTGTATGTAGATGTGCAATGGTGAAAGTCCGAGTAGGAACTCAAGTGCTGCAGTTGGGGTCGTTCTCATGGCTCCCGCGACACTTAGGCACGTTAAAATGTTGTAAGATATATATTTCACAGAAATCACATCCAGGTGATCCTGAGAGGAGAATGGAGTTTTGTAGCTAGCTCTCGAATAGGGTAGACCCTAAAAGATTTTGAAAAACATTATTTGGACAGACGGAATTACTTTTTCGAACTGTATTTTCAATAAAAATAATAACACATCTGAAGTGAAAATAATCCACGACACTAAAGATAAGTCAGACCACAAGTTTGGTTTCGTTTGAATGTGTGGGCTGGAATTTATAACGATCGAATTCTTGGACTTCACTTTTTCTCTGATACTGAACGGGGAAACTATTTTCGGTTCTTGAGAAACGAATTCGACGAATATTTGGATACGTTTTCCTTTGTGGATTATAACAGCTGCTGATTTCAGCATGACGTGGCTCCTCCATATAATAGAAAAGCAGTTTACTAATGTTTACACCAAACGTTTCCTAAAAGGTGGTTAGAAAATTCTGGACCGGTGAGGTGGCCGGCGAGGTCCCCTTATCATGCAGTTTTGGATACTTTCTTGTGGGTTACTTTACAGCAGAGAATATATGGAAAGCAAGAATATGACACAGTGGGTGAACTTAGAGAAAATGTCATCACGCAATTCAGGTCTCTTAGAAAAAGGGATATTGTTAGGGTTGTTTTTAATTTGAGACGACGAGCTAGCTTATGTATTCAAGAGGAAGGCCATCATTTCAAACACCTGTTTTAATACTTTTTGTGCATTTTTAACAAACTCATGATTTCATTCTTGGTTTATGAAACGCATTGTACTCAGCCAAGTGTTTGTCAAAAATACCGAATAATGTTTCTATCCGGCTGTTGTCTTTCCGAATATAATTAAAAATGAATTTGGGCCGTTTTCGTACTACCCCTATCAAATTCATAATAAAGTTTTAACATATCTTGTTATTCTTCATTTGAGAATGTGGCCATTTCGACTGAAATAATTGTGTAAACTTATGATATTTGATGAGTTCTGCCGAATAGTGTTCATTAAACAAAATTTTTCGTTGGAGTCATGATCATCTCAGATGAAGTTTTTTTTTAAATGTCTGTTGTTTCAGAAGAGCAAATCATGACGAATTACACATCAGTGAAATGAGAATGAGGATCACCATTTTTTTGTGTAAAAAAATATGTAACCCATAATAGAAAAAAAATTGAGGATGATTGCCAAAAGATGAAACGTCGGATAGTAAATCTGAACAAGAAAACATATAGCTGAAGAAAAGTATCAATGAAAATGTGTTATTGGTTCTGAGCTACTTGCAACCTTGATAGTTCGGAACATCGAAGAAAGGTTGGAGATTGGTCTCTCTTTTACAGATACTTTCACGGAAGGTGTTCAAGTGACTTGGCACATTCGATTCCACCAAGAGCGGTATATATCAGGAATACTCGAAAGACTGTGCCTGCTTCTCGTTTTGAGGTTCAACTCGCTACACCTCAAACTTCACTGTTTGAGAATTATTCCATTCGGAGAACTGCGTTTATGTAGAATAAACTTACTGAGAACATGTTTCCAAATGAATTTAATCTCCAGTAATTCAAATCTGAAGTGATTGATTCATTGATTGATAGCACTTTATTTACAACAAGGATTCACTCAATTATAGGAAATGTACAAAGGTGTTGATGAAAATATATGCAAAATAGTATAATTGGTTAAAAAAAAAGTTTGCTACAAATAAAAGAAAAATAAGTAGAAATAGAAATATATCGCAAGAAGCGAAAAGAAAAAGGCATCACAGTTAAAAGGTTCTCGTGAGAATACATTTTAAAATAAAACTTTGAGAACTGATTAATATCGCACATATCACATATTGAATTATAGTTGTTACAAAGTATTGAGACTGGTGCTTTCAAACTGTCATTTGTTCTGACAAGATCGCAGTAAAATGTCTGGAATTATATCTGGAATTGAGGCGTGGGGTGCGGAAGTTGATCATTTGTAAAAGAGGGGCACACGAGATCTTATTGTTTAGCAGTTTGTGAAGAAAGGAGATTATGACAGAAAGTCCTCGTATATTCAGAGATATTACATTAAATTGACTGAGAAGGATAGAATAGTCGGTTCCCCTCTGAGGATATATTCCTGTGACCTTGAAAGACAGATATTTTAAATTTTTTCTTTTTTTGAACAGCATCAATATGATGTATGTGACAATTATAAATTGGATACCATATTAACACGCCGTATTCTAGTTTAGACCTCACATAGGCATTAAACAGTGTTATAATCGTATTAATATTCTTGAATTCTATGGTACTCCTTATAATAAAGCCAATATTCGATTTGCTGATGTGTGGGCAGTGAAAGTGAATTTATAATTAAAAGTGATTCCAAGATCTGTCATCTCATTTACTCGACTAACTGGAATACTGTCAATAACATAAAAAAAATCTATTATATTATTTTTTCTAGAAAATGATAAAATGTAACATTTCGATATGTTCAAATAGATGATACTTGGAACACCAGTCGAATACTAAATCGATTTCATTTGTTAAAATTAGGCAGTCTTCATAATTGTCAATTACTTTGTATATCTTTAGATCATCAGCGTAAAGAAATTTTGGGCAGTTCATCATTTTCGCCAGGTCATTGATGCATAGCAGAAATGAAAGAGGCCCCAAGTTCGAGCCTTGTGGTACCCTTGAGCTAGGTGTGTACAAAGAGGACTGAAAACCTTCATGTTCACCGTGTTGCTTTCTGTGAAAGAGAGCTTGTACAAAGATCACTTAAACTTCCAGAAAAGCCAAACGATGATAGTTTGAGTTAGTTTGAGGATGTAAAAATCAATTTGGTCAAACGGCTTTTGCATAAACTACGTCAACTTGTTGCTTTTGGTCTAAAGCATCTGAAACATGTTGTGAGAGGCATACAAAAATGGTCATACATGACTTTTGTTCCACGAACCCATGTTGATCGTCGAATATTATATTTCTGATCGAGTTATAGAGAAAACCGTATAGAATTATTTCGAAAAGTTTTGAGAAATTGTTTGATATAGGTAGAAATAGACTTGTAATTTTTTATAACAAAATAGGACATACTCGTGCTGTTTTCCAAATCTCAGAAAACGTAGATGTTTTTAGTGAAAGGTTGAAGATGTGAAGCAAAGGGATTAATAAAGGGTGGATACAATCTTTTACTAAAAAACTCGGTATGTGGTCCGGTCCCACAACTAGTTTGTTTCTCAATTTCTGAATGAAATGAATATATCTCATTGATATGTTCGATGTTTATACCCGGAAAATTGTTTGGAAAGTTATCGAGCATACCACACAGGGGGATATTTGATATCCCACTTTTAAAATAATTCGCAAAAACCTCGACGATTTCCTGAGGTTTGGAATAAGAGTTATTGTCATCCTTCATAATGCCGGGAATTCTAGAATTGCATTTTTTACTGTTAATAAAAGAATCGCTACATTCGTACAGGCACCGCTCTTAGAACGTCTTAAAGATTTTTTGGTAATGCTTGTTTTTGTCCTTGAACATTTTTTTTTCAAAAAACGTATAGGTTAGATCGCACCTTGGCGAGAGAGGGGGTAATGTGGTTGGAAATATGCATGAAAAATTAACCTCATCCAGTCAAAATAAGAACCGACGGAACTGAGCAATAATTTTTTTTATTCACTAACTACGGAAAATCTGCCTTGTTCCATTTTCATTCATCAAATCTGTATTTTCAGCAAAAAATTTTTGGCAGAAACTTTTCACTGTTGTGGAAATAAAATGTCACTAATGAATAATTTTCAATTTTGTCTGAAATGTTTCTGAAATGATAACGTAAAATATAACTCTTCATTTTTGATACTTTAGAAAGATAATAGTGGAATAATTGTAAAATAGCGAAGAAAATAACCCAGAGATAGTAATATTATTGTTTTTCTCATGAAAACATACTTGAGAAGTAAATCACTTTTGTCATATTTTTCTTTATTTGGCTTTTGCTAGCGGCAGATAAACATCCCGCTCCGACTCTGCTCGAGCAAAATTTGAGTAGAATGATTTATATCTCTGGAACACAGACCGAGGACAAGTTTTCTCGCTTTGACATGACATTTTTGTAATCTAGAAACAAACGGAGAATCGAACATTTTTTTCTTCTACTGCGAACGGGAGTGACTGATTTATATTTGTTTGTTATTACGAACAAAAACAGAGGACGAAATGGAAAATACATGGTTACAGTATTAATTTTGTTGCCCCCAGTGGTTTTCAGTTTTGGGACATTGACCGATATTTCTTCGATATAGATTCAACTTGGATATAATATTATTATAGGACAGAATATCATTTGTTGTCGATGTTCGTGGAACGAATTGATCATCGTCAATTTACTTTGATATTCGATCTAAGGTGGAATGAATTGACAGGCCAACTTTCTTCTCATTTCTTCTCATAAAGTTTCTCCAACTTCTTAAAAGAGACTTGACAAGTCCAGCCCTTTAATTATAAGTCGTTACATTATATTCAAGATCTAACACCAAACTTAATTGATGTATTCCGAAACAATAACTTTATAATTTCTGAAAGAAATCAAGTTTCT
>WOGP01008808.1:0-10016 GCA_015342065.1 Leptinotarsa undecemlineata | reverse complement strand
GTGACAAAATTTAAATCCGTTAGGAGTTGCTAACAACTAATTATTCGAGTTTATTTCAAATTCGCATTATGACGCATTATGACACGCAGGTGTCTCTCGCTGTGTGTGTTTCTTGTGCTCGACAATGCGAACTTTCAATGGCCACTTAGTTTCACTGATGTATGATTCTCCGCACTCGCAGGGTATTCGGTAAATGCAATTCTTGAATTACAGTCCGCGTTTGGTGGCCTAGTTTTTATGAAGCTGTTACGGATAGTGTTCCTAGATCTGAATCAGGTCCTGATGTTATACTTGGACCCAATCCTTCTTATCCTTTTCGATAATCCCCTAACGTAGGGAAGTACAAGTACTGGTTGTGGCGGCTTCTTTTCCTTATGGAGCTCTTGCTGTCGTCTAGCTAAAGCCTGTTCTACCATCATTCTGGAGTAACAATCCCATTGAAAGTCATTTTTGATTATGCATAATTCCTTTTCGAGACCTTCCTTTGTATTACAAAGCCCGAAAGCACGGTCTAGTATAGTCTTGATGACTCCTCTCTTAGTCGATTGGTGGTGGTTGGATTTCTGGTTCAGATATTGTCCTGTATGAGTGGGTTTTCGATATACAAATGTTGCCCATTTAGTGTCGATCCTCTTCACCGTTCTGCATTCCCATGATTCCATATTGTGAAGGTGTCGTCTACGTATCTTAAACAAACTCGGGGCTTCTTGTGTCTGGTTTTTTGTTTAATAAAATTGTTATTTTCGACTAAACTTCTCAATTTTTTTCAGGGATTTCGAATCAATTTATATTATATTAGATAATGGAAGTCCGAGATGATGAAACAGATACTTCATATGACCAATATTTTGCAAATACTATGTTAACCAGGGGGGGAGAGGATTTGAGAGAATGAACATCTTGCAAAGTGGAAAATCATCTCAGAAGTGTTGAAAATACTTTTTGCAAAGCAAGCATATTATATAAAAATATTCAAGGAGAACGTGTTTATTGAAAATTTAAACTTGAAAAGAGTTATGGTTAAGAAACCATAAGTTTCAGCAGAAAAAATTACTAACATTACTCTCCAGATTTGGCACCGTGCGATTTTTTTTGTTACCGAAGATAAAATCTGCTTTGAAAGGGACCCGATTTGAGTCGATGGAAGCGTTAAAGCAAGAAACGACAGAGCTCCTAAAGGCCCTCTCCAAAGAAGATTTCCAGCACTGTTTCGATCAATGGGAAAAACGTATGGAAAGGTGTGTGGGAAAGGGAGGAGCATTTGACTGTAGAATAATTTTTATAATAAAACACTCTCATTAGAAAAATCTGGAATCGTATATTGTATCAGGATATCGTACTGCATATTATTCTACTGACTGGGAGTCGCTTACGTAACATCAACTCAGAATATAGATTATTTCAGTTATATCGAATCACCCTTGGAACATTCGAATGGTTCAGGAATTGTCAACAAACTTTACATTCAATTATTGAACAGGTGAATTTATAATTGATGTCTACTGAATTGTTTACCGAAGAAATGATAAATATGACAGTAGAATGCTGTTTGATATCCTAACTAAAGGTCTACTCGCGTATGACCAGAGAGGTTTTGGAGGGTTGAAGAAAGATTTGGGAATTATGCTGTATCGAGTATAAGAAATGGCCAGAAGTGAATAAATTCGTAACAAATGAAGGAAATGAATTGATGCTTGAAAAAGTTGAAAATTCCCATCTGAATACGAGGGAAATTACAAGAGAGTTAGGTTGTAAGTCATACTTCCGTGAACAGAATTGATCAAAATTAAAGTTCATTCATACCGAATTGAATTTCATCAAGAACTCTATGAAATGGATTATTGCGTTATTGCGAAAATTTATTGAATTCAATTAGCGAGGACTCGAATACTTTGACATATGTGTTGTTTTCTGACGAGTTCACATTTAAAATTAATGCCACGGTGAATAGACATAATATACAGTACTTCCCATCAGAGAATCCCCATTGGATGAGAGAAGTTGATAACCAAAACAAATGGTAGATAAATATTTGGAAGGCATAATTGGGAATCAGGGTATAGAATCATATTTCTTGAATGGTCCTCTGAATAGAAAAAATTATAGAGATTTTCTATGAAATTATTCATCAAATTTGTTGGTGTTTGTACTGATTGACACAAGGTGTGGGTAATATAACCAACATAATGGCGTGCCTCCTCCCCACAACCAAAATAGGGTGAGGAGGTTTTTGAACAGGTGCGTAGGAAAATTGACCTATTCACTAGCCAGCACGATCCCCAGATCCCAACGACAACAGAATATATGAAGAATTGGATTAGAGAAGTTTTTGATTTATTTCAAGATCAACTTTGATTTGAGTTCGAAGAGAAACTGTTGTTTGATTACATCTATACATAGCTCGATATGGAAGATTTTTGTGAATTTATCCGTTACAAAATTGTTTATATTTATTTTGTTACTTGTTTTGTCCAGCATTAAATGAATAAACGTTATTGATTTTTCATGATTTTATCAAGAATCAGATTTTTTTTTGAGAGTTAAAACACAAGCACTACAGGAAAATCCCCACGGCGCTCTAAGACCGGTGCCTGTGCGATACGTGTTACAAAAAACTCATAAAAAGGTGAGCCCCGCATAAAAAAGTGCTGTTTGATAAACTTATGAAAACGAAATGAAAATGCATTATCCACAAGGATATTTTTTCGAAAAATTTTCTCATTCAATTCAATCGAGTGAGGAGATATTCTGTGTTGAATGAACCTATTCTTTGACATAAATTTCACTATTACTTCTGAACCATCCGGAATAAACCCATATTTATGAGAAGTACTCTGCCCAAGAAATTCAATCGGGTGAAAATATGTGGAGTGTTCCTTTTAAAGTATGGTCTGTGTCACAATTATTGGATACCCTGTATATTAGTAATGAAAATCAAAACATAGCTTTCAATAATTACTACATTTTTCTGTTGTACCTTCAATAGGGAAGCTGCTATCGTTGATACACTCTGTACAGCGTGTTTCATTCAGTATGCACTAGTATGCAGAGTCATTTCTTTGGGAATTTTGAATAAGTCATGTATGATATATATTTTCAGTATAAAGATTTATCCGTATTCAAAATGGTCATAATGAAATCACTTTAGCAAATTGTATTTTATTAAAATCACTGTCACAGTTATGTTTGTTGTACACTTGATCAATCATCAATGCATTCTCCGGTGATACAAACTGTATATATTCATATAAAAAATGTTCTATACGACTATAGTACTATCACAATTTAAATGGGATATCTAAACATGCGGGATCTAAAATATTATCACATCGATTAATCAGAAAATAAAGTACATTATTTACAAATGGAACTGCAGGAAGAAAGACATTTCAATTCAATGTGTGAGCCGTGTGAAGGGGTTCAAGTTTGATCAACAACTCTGTATTTCTACTTGGCTAATAAAGTGCTCTTATGGCATCCATGAGAAAATCTTACAAAAGGTTCAAATTAAATTTTTCCATGAGGAAACATATTTTTCTCTTCCGAAAATTAACACCAATACACTTAACCTCATTGGGTACCAGCAACAAGCAAAATTATTTTGTCTCACAGGCAAATTTTTGATACCTTGAGATCTATTATTGCAAATGTCGTAGAGATCTCAATTTTATTAATGAAATATAGCTCATGTTACTCGCTGCTAATGAGGATAAAATTAGTGTTTTCCTTCATTTTATCGATTTAGATGAGTATAAATACAAGTTTCTGTCATTGAAAAGCGAAATGAATAAACGAGAATACAAATTTCTAATCAATGGGATATTTGAGTCAGTAGAAAATGCAACAAAACTTTTTTTATTGAATGCGTATCAAAAAGTACAATGACAATGTATCATCATGAAGTTTATTTCTCATATTTCGTTCAAGAATTCCGCCTTCTCTTCTCCTTCTCCTTAGGACCCGCTGGACTAATGGAAAATTCGCTGTCTCTTACTTAGTTATCTCGTGAATCAGGAATCAGTTGTACAAATGTTTTCAAGATCCTTCATAAGTACAAATATCATCCATATAAGATTAGACTAGTTCATGAATTGAAGGAAGATGATTTCGATAGATGACCCGTTCAGTGAAAGTCTCCCTGAACGGGTCAACTTCCATTAGAAATTCTTGTTTGAAATTTATTTTTCGGATGAATGTACGTTAAGTTCGAATGGAGAGGTGAATAGACAAAATTGTCGATATTGGAGTGATACGAATCCTCATTTATACCGTCAAGTTCATACCCAACGGCCTCAAAAACTGAATGTTTGGACAGGAATTTTAGGTGAACACAACGTAGGACCTTTTTTATCGACGATAATTTGACTAGTGATAAATATTTGGATATGTTGGAGAATCAACTAATACCGTGCACCAATAGGGCAATTAAGTGGATATGAATTTATTCGAAAACGGAATATTTTTATTCAGCAAGATGGCGCACCTTCTCATTATGCAGCTTCAGTGCAACAGTTTTTGGATGATCATTCTCCTGGTGGCTGGATTGGCAGAAGAGGTCCTGCAGAATGACCACCAATATCTCTGGATCTCACTTCTATAGATTTGTTTCTATGGGGTCATTTGAAGTCTAAACTGTATGAGATAGAATCAACAACATTAGAAGATTTGAGAGATAATATCATGAGGCATTGCAGAGAAATAACTCCCAAGATTCTCAACCATGTGAGGGCGACCATGGAAGCTCGTTTGTACCATTGTATGGAAGTTGAGGGAAACGTTTTTGAAATTTATTATAGAAATTTTTTTCTTCTTATTGTCCAGAATCAATAGAAACTACCTTTTTCTGATTTATTGCTTCCATATTTGTCTCTAAAATGAGTTTTTCAAATTGTGGCCTCCTGTTTAATTGTTGACCTTATTTTTATTTTTCCTGCAAATCATTGTTTCAAAAGTTATTCGAGAAGGCTCGTTTTCAACTCAAATATGCATATGATATGATATGAGCATATGATAATGTGAAACAATATAGGGTGAACCATAAAAAAATTGGTGACATTCTCTGGGGGTGCGATAGGGGTAGTAACATCGAATATGAATGTGTCAAAATGTGTCCCCCTGTATACTTTTGTTGACGTGTTTTTAAAGTTTTTCTGAAAATCATTGCAACAAAATTTATTCGGGGTGGCTCGTTTTTGATGGAATGCACTGTATAAATTAGTTACCTTAATACAATGTAGACTGACTTCATAATAATAAATGATCTGATTGTCAACTCTTTCAAATTATGGTTACTTTGATAAGATATGAAAAAATCAAACAAACAAATATCAGACAGAAATTGTCGGGAATGGCTTGTCTGAAAATCACAGCTCTGAAAGTAACGCTGATTACTCCATTGAAATACTCCTGTTCGAAGAATATATGAAAGCTATATATTCCACAAATTATTGCAGCCTTGTATTCAGTGTGGATCAGCCAAATGGAATATTTTTTATTCCAACAATTGTTCAGTCTCACAAAAATTACCGAAATGTTCTGATATACGATGTTTTTAAATTTCAGGAGTAGAATTATATGGATTACTAATTATCAAAATGAAATGATTTTTATTTGTCCCAAAAGTTCCAAGTGGATCTTGAGTTTTTGGTTAAATCAAATTCAAACCTTTCTAAATCAATATTGGAGTGATGTTGTTGAACTGATATTAGAAATATTTATATTTTGTGTCTCTTATAGATCTTTAAATTTGTTAAAAAATAAATTCTATTAAAAACTTTTCTATTGAACTATTTTTCATCAACTTTCAATAAATTCACCAAGTGATCAGTGGAAGTTTCATAAGTTTGTTTCACAATTGGTAAAATTAGAAGAAAAATGAGTTTTTTCCGTAGCCAGCTAGTAAGACAGACCAATTTTATGTAAACTAATAACTGAATTTTTCTCACAGTATTGCTGTTTAAACATGACATATACTTTCAGCTCCTTATCTCGAACAATTTACAAATTGTGCTTATTCTGTAATGCAATTCCAGTTGCAAAAGGCTCTACAGTGCTACAAGCATTTCCGTTGGCAGGCAAATCTGAGGGCGAAATGCGAAGTTGCGTGGAAGTTGGAGTAAGCATAGTGGGATGATTGCTGTTTGCTCTAGGCCTCACCTTCAGTCCCTTCCTTCTGGCGCGGATGTTGAACACCCCGTATACGACGGGGTTCATGCAGGAGTTGGTGCAAGCGAAGAGAAAGAGACCTTTCTGGATGCGCTGGTCCACTTCCAGAGCAGTTTCTCTGTCGTACCAGTACCTAAAGAATATTGTGACTTTCAGTAAGGGGTATGTGGACATGTGGTATGTGTACAATAACATAAACATTGACTATCTTCACATTCAGATGAGTACTGAATAAAATCACAGACGGTTCTCGTTAATTGAGGACTGGAAAGATCCATCACCTGATGAAAAGACAGATAGCTAAATTTGTGAAAACTCCATGTGGAAAATAACACATGTTTTCAAAAAATTTTATAGATAATACGTGGAATAAGTTAGTTACCTGTATATCTATAGAGACGTCAAATAGTTGGTGTAATTATACAGTTTTTTTGTTCAACATACAAATTTACTACATAAATTAAACATAGTAATAATAAAACGTCTTCATTATTTTTCACACACATTACATCTATAATAAAAAATGTTTTTGAAGAAAGTTGGAAAAGAAAGAATCGTACTGGGATTGCGGAATCCCATACTTAAAGATGCTGAGGTGGCAGCAGTGCAACGCAATGTAAAAAGTAATAACATTTCGGCCAAAGATGCTATAAGGTGGCAGCAGTGAAACGCAATGTAACAGGTAATAACACTTCGACACAACGAACCAATTAGAAAAGCGGGCTACATACGTCAACATAAATACAGCTTACGAACCAGGAATCACGAGTTACCATCCACACGAGTCACCTAACGGCGACTCAGGTAAGCATAAACTAATCATATAAACTCTCTTTCAGGTAGGTTCAACGCAGAGCAATTCGACCGCGATTCACTGAGGAATGCTCGACGCTAGCAACAATACCCGCCGGTTAGTTTTTGGGGGCCCTCATTCAAAAATTCAGTTAGGAATAGTCACGATAAAACAATTAACCGATCAGAAAGAATAGTACCTAAAGGCTGACTTTCGACTAAAAGAGATCAGATGACAATCTTGCTGAAGTGCCCATCAGTAGGTTGAGGACCGCTCTGAAAGCGGGGGTGGATGGAGTGGAGTGGAGCAAATTAGTTGTGGACCAAAGTTTTTACTTCAGGGCACTCAACCCGGTGGGTTGAACCACCAGGATGAATAGACCTCTGATGAAGCCAGTCACTCGTGCTGGCGAAACGTTAGGATAAAGTTCCAAACTACAACGGCCTTCAAACCTGAACGAAGATTGTAACACTGAATTTTTCTGTCATTATATCATTCTTAAATCAGCATGTTGAAAAAATCACATGGATATTTTTAGTATTGTACATCTATACCGAAATTTTGAAAGAAGGTGTTAGGCAGTATACCCGAATGGAGAGCAAAATTTTCTCACAACGGTGATCTTTAGGAAAAATGAGAACAGAGACTTCATTTGAATTCATGTGGATTTTTCTCAGGACAATTTTTCTACTATGAAAAATCAAAGTCAAAATGTTTTGTTACGGTGAACTACTTAGCAAAATATTGGAATTACCCATTTCCAGAAGTCAAGAGGTAAAAAGTACGTATTTTTGGCAAGATCAAAGGATACAACGTTAATAAGTAGTATTTTTCATGTTCTGGAGTTGAAGAAATAACTCTATTTTTAACAGATGAAAATAATTGTGTTATTTAGCTGTCTGAACATTTCCTTACAATTGTTTGAGGCTTTTTTACTTCCGAGAATATTAAAAACAACCTGTGAAACAATACAACCCAATCTTCTGGGAGGATCAAGAAATATATTCCTAGAAACAAAATTTGATTCTTCACATTTTTTTCATAAATGAATAAAATAAGACTACTGTCATAATGAAAGAGAGACGTGAATTTAATATTTCTATAAGAATATACCTATTTGACATCTCTTGTCAGTTAACTATTTCCACGTTATCGCATTTGCTGTGAAGTGGCCGTGTCAGGTGATGCCGAATCACCTAGTTACCAACAAACATTATTATTTACAGCTCATGCATTTTATTTGAAGTCACATTTTTTGCTGATGTTCAATGTCTTGCATAATGAATAACAATAGTGATGAATTGTGTGTCCCTGACAATATTGAAGAGGACTTTAAGGCCCTAATTGAATTGTTACCAAAAAAAAATCGGCTCAGCAGTACGACATCGCATATTATAATTTTCTTAGCTAGTGTAGATTTTAAAATGTCGAAGGAAATTTCAGTGAAACTGTCTTCTTAGCCTATCTAGAAGGGAAAACAAAAATATGGAACTCGTCAACTTTGTGGAGCAAGTTTTCAATGATAAAGTCAAGTGCGCCCATTAAAAATGGTGTTAATACTAGCACATATTCAAATCAAATCAAAATGTACTTATTGTTGAAAAAGAAATATCATTGACAATGTGTTATTATTCTGAGAAATATAAGATACACAACTTAAAAGATATTGTCGAAGATGAAATATCATTGCCAAAGTGTTATTATTTTAAAGAATATAAGTTATACAAATTGAAGGTAATATTTGAACATTTGATGATTTCAGTATTTGGAGGTAAAAGTAGTCAGAAAGTAATAATATATATGCTACATATTGAAATAAATAATGATAGTAATGAATATTCTGATGCAACACATAAATGTGAGTATGAGAATATAAAAACTATAAACCATAAAAGTGAATACATTGAAAATAACAGTAGGTATTTTGAAAAAATAAATCCAATAATGTTCAACTTCCTTTCATCGATTTATATTTTCATTTCATTACTTTTCACT
The DNA here is from genome assembly GCA_015342065.1 of Leptinotarsa undecemlineata. Classification (NCBI taxonomy): domain Eukaryota; kingdom Metazoa; phylum Arthropoda; class Insecta; order Coleoptera; family Chrysomelidae; genus Leptinotarsa; species Leptinotarsa undecemlineata. The sequence goes on along the minus strand of WOGP01008808.1, from coordinate 1,063 downwards.
CATTTTTACTTCCCGCTAAAAGCGAAAGCTTGCCAAAGTAAAGCAGAGTTTTGATTTTTTGAAAACCCATTATATTTATTTTATTTATCGTTGGATATATCCAATGGGGTATCACTGCAACTATTATAATCAACACCCATCTTCTTGAAAATAACTTGAAATTGAAGCAACTACGAGCACACAGTCAAACACGCGGCATGGTAAACATCCGTTTCTATAGTAACGACAAAGAAATAACACTGGATGCTGTGAAATTGTATCGAAAGTATTGATAACACCAAGAATAAAATATATAGGAAAGAGAAGTATTATTTGGTTATTTTTTTCAGGCAGAGAACACTTTAGAATACGATTTTACCGAGAACATTAAATAATATTTTCAAGACAACAGTCGTTTAAAAATGATAACTTATCGGGACAAATAGCAGTCACTTCAATATTTATTGGAAGTATTCATTTTTAATATACAGTACGATGCAAATGTATGGAATAAATTCGATATTCACAAAAGGAGCGTCTTTTGGAAGAAATCCAAAAACAGGTCAACTTTAATTTTTGACGGTCCATCTCATGATATTCATATGAAAGACGTTTCTTCACCAGTGTTGGCGTGATGACGTAATCGACAATTTTTTTATATGCAAACAGGGGTCATGTGGCACCCCATTCAAAAGGTCTACTAGTCGTCTATTCAACGGTATAATGGTTTCAATATGTATTATTACAGGGTGAACCGAAATTATGTATTCAGAAGACTGGAATTACAAATAATAGTAATTCGTTGAACCGAATAATGCTATGCACCGCCACTGAGAATTAAGTATCGTACTGTCTTCTATTGTTTTTGTTGATTAGAAAAAAAGAAATGGTGATATAAGTCCTACACTCTACTTGAGATTAGTCAATGTCATTGAAGTGAAGTATCATTGAAGCGGTTGATATTATTTCTAGAAAAATATTTAAATCACTTATAATATGGCAATGAAAGTAACAGAAACCCAAAAAATCGAAATTTTAATTATGATTGGCTGTGGAGATGAAGTAAGGACTCAGGCAGAAGTTC
>WOGP01008807.1:0-11030 GCA_015342065.1 Leptinotarsa undecemlineata | reverse complement strand
GAAGTTATTCTATCTTTAAGAATTCTAGATGTTGTTCCAATATAATCCAAATTACAATTGTTACAGGGAATATTAAAATCACATTTGACTTTTTGGTAGCATCCGTTTTATCTTTCAATTTGTTATTTAGATTCTTGATAGTTTTGATATTTTTTTGGCATATTTTGATATTTTGTTCATTTTGAAAAAGTTTCATGATATTTGAAGATAAATTTCCAAGATTAGGTATATTTTATTTTACTGTGCATTTCTCTAGTCGCTAAGATTCTCAACTTTATATATAATTACTTCAGTAAGTCTGTTTGGATACAAATAAATAAATAAATTCATCAACTTGAAAATAAAATCTAATCTAGTGTTTTATTGTCGCAAACAGACATAATAAAGCCACGTATTGTGATTATCATGCTTTAGAAACAAACAACAGTTGAAAGATCGAACTCTTCTCACTTAAATTCCCAGAAATAGTTAAAGTGAGCACGCCTATGTAATCTACCCCATGCACACATGACAGCGGGCATATGCAGCTGTCTAGAAGGCCCTCCTAACTGCCGTTACGCTACGTTCATAACAACCAGTCGTACCTTTACCATCAAGCGATACCCATTGAAAAAGCCGGTAACAGTTTGACTTCTAACGGCCGAAAAGTTATCCGTAATAATTAATGAAGTGTTCCTCCAGTAGTGTTCAATCTCTAAGCTATAGTGACTTTGTGTTGAAATTAATGAGCTTCAACCGGGCTAAAAGTATAGTGGACATATCTCCAAGTTTTTGCAATGGCTAACAAACAAAACTTTTACACCAACCCGGCATTCTGCCAGAAGAGCGAACTGCCTCAACACCCTCCACGAGCTCTCAGTCCTAAAGGTGACATTAGGCAGTCGCCACTAGGAGCACAAACTGTCTACCACCACAAAGATTCCCAGAACCCCGACGTAGAGGCAGGTCTGCAGGAACAAGAATTCTACGAAGAAGTAGTTGTAGACGATAAAGGCTTCATCACAGACAAAAAATTCGTAGTGGTAGCCCAAAACAATGAAGGGAAAAAGTATATCCAAGTTCCTCAGTCAGAAGCCTCTCAAGGAAGTAGATATGGGCTGCCTCAGCCCGTTAAAGCCAAAGAAACGAAGCTGGTCAGAAGCCAGAGTCAGAGGTACGAGTATATCCAAATGCAGGAGCAAGATGTAACTCCCAGGAAAAAACAGTATCGAGAGGAAATTGCGGTGGCACCTCCTGTACGGATCCACAGGTATGCTGTAATAGAAACCGAAGAAGAAACCGAGCTGACCACAAAAAACGCTAGATACGCATTGGTGCCAGTAGATCAACTCCAGGGAGTTGTTACCAAAAACAGGTACGAGTACATCCCTGACCAACAGAGGCCTCTGTCACCACCTGGTGCCGTGCCACGAAAAAACGACTACATCCAAGACCAACAGAGACCTTTATCGCCCAAGGGCTCTGTTACCCGTAGCCCCAACAGATACGAGTACATCCAGGATCCACCACGACCTTGCCCACCAAAAAGCCCTACTAGATACGAGTATATACAGGACTTCACGAGACCTGCTGTGGCACCAAGCCCTCAAAGATACGATTATATTCAGAGGCCTCTCTCACCTCAAAGTCAGGGTAGGTATGAATACATCCAAGAGCGGCCCCCGGGACAAAGTCCTGCTAGAGGTAATCCTGCTGCAACTCAGAAGTTACATGAACTTCTATCGACACCTAAGAAGACTTTAGCTGGGCAGAAACAGCTGCTTTCTCCTCTACCGGGAAGAAGGATCACCCCTCCTCCTGTGTCACCTATTCTTAAAGAGTTCCAAGCTAAACCTCCTCAAAGGATCAGGAGCCAACCCTCCAGAGCCCAGCAGAAGTTGAACTACGCTATTGGAGCCCAGCATCTGGGGCAGCAGGATAAGAGGCATACTGCTATAGTGGCCCCGATCTGCTCGAACCTCAACCAATCTGTGTATAGTGAGACTACTTACTCCAAGTCCGGATCGTCTTCTAATTTGAGTATGAAAAGAGGTGCTGTGCAGAATACTTTGTCTTTTGCTGCTGTGATGATGTTGCTGTCTGGAGGCGTCACTTCTGGACTGTGTTTTTATATGATTTCGGTGATGGGGAGGCAGTACTTTTTGGACTTTGGGGTCGTGGCCGGTTTCACGTGTTTGGTGTTGGGGCTGTTGGGATTCAGGAGCAGGAATGTTTATTGGTTGCCGAACAGGAACTATATTTCTGGTGAGTTTCTTTGATATACTTCGAGGTGAGGGTTCAATTGTTCGAAAGATTCGCCATCTTGTGCAGATCGCCATATTGGATTCAAAGTGACTTCTTGTTATTTTTTCTAATTTTTTCAGCAAACCTTTCTCAAAAAACTGGTCATATTTTTTTTCGTTTTAATGGGTATAAAGAGTAAAATATAAAAAATGTGACTAGAAAATTAAATTAAACGATGAAAATGAGGTGGTAGTAAATAGATTCCAAATAATACGGTTGGTGATGGGGTGGGGGTCTAGACAACCTTATCGTACCAAAATATAATTCGAAAATACAACCAGAGAATGCATGGGTCGCAATAACACACACAAAAGAATGCGCTACTTGGCTTTTTTACCATTTTGAGAAAAATGGTCCATCTTTGAGATGCTGTAGCTCGCTTCCTATGTGTCCTAGAAGAAAAAGTTATTCATAAAATTTGTAGGGAATTTAATGCTCTACAATCTTTTGGAAATACTGTTTTTGGCTAGAACCACACCTTTTCGAGATATAAACCGAAAAATTTCTGAAAATTTCGAGGTTACCGAAAGTTGTGCCGATTCACATTTTATATATTTTACTCTTCATACCCATTAAAACGAATAAAAAAATAAACTCTTCTACCCCACCTTTTGTAAGATGAAATCCTCTGGGAACTGGACATACATGCATACAAACAACTTGAATAAAATAATAATAGACAGGTTTTATTCCTTTGATTCAGATTCACAAAAAAGTAAAACTGGACAAGTGAATTTGTAAATCAATATAATTCAATTGATGTAAAGGGTATTTTATTCAACAGTATATCTGTAAAGTCTGCAATAGTCTTTTCTTCAGTTATTTGAATTCAATATAAATAATGGAAAATAATGGATAGAAAATATTTTGTAAGATCTGGCAAAGGCCTTCTGCATACTACATACCTGGTTAATACAGCGCCTGATATTTCTAAGGCCTTTAACCTTGGACGACATGAGGGTTTGCTGGCAACTTTCATGCTGGAGTTCCCCAGGGATCCGTATTGTCTCCAACCCTTTTTTGTATATCAACGACTTATTGCAAGAACCAAGAATCCAATATATTGCTTTGCTGGTTAGATCTGTCCTGCATACATACAGTCCTGCATACATATAGTCTGTCTCTTAATTGCTTTATTGAAAGTCCTGCTGATGCATTCCCAATGTTCCCACATATCGCCAAATGTAGGAGCATTGAATATATTCGAAATCTTTACATCCTTATTAAAAAAGGAATTTGTCCAAGTCACAAAATCATTCAATCCCATTACATTTTCACAAACGTGAAATACAGCGAGAATTATAAACAGTACTTTTGCATACATGATCTTTCTTGAGTAATTAATTCAATAATAACCAAGAAGTTGAAAGAAATATCAAATCGAATATTCGAAGTGGAAATCATTGGCAGTTCTACAAAAAGTGTAGCACTTTTCATGTTTATTATTGAAAGTCCTTGTGAGTCACATTTCTTGGCGAATTCCTTTTTGAAATGTCCAGTATTATCGTGTCGGTACTACTCTAAGCATCAAAAAATCTAGGGGTGTTAAATCTGGAGATCAGAGAGGGTAAATCTGGAGTAGGCAACCCAGTAACAACAATTTTGAGTTGAATTGTAAGCAGCTCTTGGAGAAAAAGCTTATGTAATTCACACAACAGATATATAAAGCACCCCTTTTACAAATCGTGCTTCAACAATTTATAATAAAACTAGTCGAAAACAACAATTGATCTATTGGTATCCCAGCCAAAACTGACCCCCATTATTTTTTCAGGGTATCTGGTGCTGAGTTTCTTCAGCCTACTGACCTGCACAGGTCTTCTGTTCCTTCTGGTGAAGCAACCACGTTCTGGAACACCTTTAGCTGATATGACTTCTGGTGCAGTTTGTGGAATCTCAGTTCTTTGCTTGCTGATGGCCACCACAGGAGTGGTATCTAGCTACTGCTGCAAATATCCACCTCCAGATAACAGAGTGCAGCACTGTGCTGAAGGTTTCAGTGTTTGATGGGGCCTTTGTTGAGAAACTAGTGAGAATATTTCCAAGTGAAATTTTAAAAAAAGTTGTTTTTGTATTGGATGTGTGTGAAGTACCTACTGGATTCACCTTGAGAAGATTGGCTTCATTAACTTTATTTATTACAGTGAAATCCACGACTCACTAGCTTATTATTCGCGAAAAAAAATTGTTTTAGTTTTTTCTGATATTCAAGATAGCTTCTTGTGTTGTTTAGTCCCTACCTATTATTGTATAGTTTCCTTTCTATAGTTTAACTTTCCTTCACTCCTCTTCTAATTTGTGACTTTTCTAGACTTTTCTGTTTCCTTTCTCACGATATTGGTTGATCATTTTTCTTTCCTCAACAATAATTCAAATATTAAACAACATATTTATGAGTATTGCAAAAAGCTTCAAAAACAATTCGAAGATGAGAGAAGAACATTTTCATTATCAGAATGTGTATAATCTACAATGTATGATCATTATTCGGTTATTGTTCTTGAATTTCGAGGTGTGCACTAAATAACACAAGAATGAAATTCTTCAAAAACTGAGTTAGAAATCCTTGACAAATCTAAAGATGGCCAACTTGAAACGTACTCATGTCTTTCACGGTATATTTTTTTCGAAAGAGGCGATTTTGGAACTAGCAACTAGCAACAATAGCAAAATCTTACAAGCTCAACACCATAGAAAAATCATTTGCAAACACAAGCATTTCTATTCTGTTTCCCCATCAACAGCGTTGCTAAAAATGTTATGAAGCAAAATTCTGCAACTAATGAAGTAATGTTTGCTTTGTCCTGTTTCAAAAATTCTGAATATGTATCACCTTTTTGTTATTTGTTAATTTTTAATTTTTGGAAGTTTCATTTCAATCAAAAATTTAAACTACTTGAAATACATTGTACAAAATGCCTGGAAAAAAGTTAAAACACAACTTGTTAGCTCGTGCTTCGTGATTTCTTCATTATTTCTCTAAGATTTCTTCTGCTATATTTGTTCTAATTAATCATTCTTTATCGTTTGAAAAATGGTACTTCACACACATTTTGCTAACCTATGGTCTCTCCACCATAATTACTTTCAAATTCAATTCTCAGTCATCATTTTTGACTAGAGATTTATAATTTAGACTCATCTACCGATGAAAATGATGTCTCCATCATTGATTGCTATCTGCTGGTTTATTTTTATTTATTAACATTTATTTCGACAGTTTTGATCCACTCGAAAGGATTATTCAAAGCACAATGAAATAACTAAACGATAATAATAGTAATACTCTTTTTTTAACTTTTCAAAAAGATTGAGGCTGTCGACATAAACAAAATTATAATACCCCTTCACACGAAAACCATTTTTATGCCCCCTGTAAAACAAAAATATAATAATGTGGATCATTTTTGTGGTTCCAAGTTACACGTGGGTTGAAAATTTGCTACTTTTTTTCGAGTACAATGATTATATTTACATGATAATCTCTTTCATATTAATTTTTTCTTGAAAAGGTGAAGTTGAAACCTCTCATTATCAATTGTCACCCCCTGTTCATGCAGGTAATAATTGAGGATGTCTTGAAACAAAATAACATGTTAGAAAAGGAAATGCGGACCGATTTTGAAGGGCCACTGAATAGGGTGAATAAATTTTAAAGGAAGTTTCATTCTTAACAAAAACAAATGGACAATACCATCGTGGTTCGCTAGTAGTGCATATCGACCTTTGCGGCTTTGCTAAGAATGAAACGTACAGTTTTTTCATGAGTTCATGGTATATTCTAGTTTGATTATAATTGTACATATTTTTGTTTTCTTTATATGCAGAGCTGAAATTGAGATTTGACCAGTTAGATCCAATGATCAATTGAAACATTATTCATGGACTAGAGGTTTCAGCTCTGCATATATATGGAGTTATAGTCTACATCATCCAAAGATTACTTTAGTTCAATATTTGGAAGTTGTTTCAGTAGTTTGAAAATTATTCGTTTTTTTTGGTGACTCTAAGGTTTTGTGAGTAATTTTCAAATATTACAAAATAGAAATTGAGTCACGACTCTATTTTTGCACTTCTAGGAACTTTTAGTCATAAATGTATATTGAATGTTATTTTTATATGGATGTATATAGTATATAGTGCCTACATTATTTATTATTATTCGCTAAGTTTGAAAATGAAATGTATATTTGGCTGTTTTGATAAATGCAATAAAGACGAACAAATTACCTTTTAATTTCATTAAATACATAACGTGGAACGATAATAGGCTTCTTAAGACATTGATATACTCTGGAAAAACCACTAATAATTAATAATTTAAGCAAATATTTAAAAAATATAACAAAATTTCAGTATCGCATGAATCAGGAGTATTATGTGAGTTTTGTGCTTACCTACAAATTTATATTGGCCAAACGAGAAGAACCTTCTCCCAAAGAATAAAAGAATATAATAATTATACAATTGAAACTCAGTCGATCAATATACAGTGTGACCCATTTTTAATGGAAACACTACCCTAAAATTTGAAGTTGAAAATCGATTAATAATTTTTTCTTAATGTCAATTACTAAAAGGTCTACCTTGGGACAAAATTTAAATTTTTTATTAAAGTTTCAGGGCCATACTACGATATTTTTTCTTAGTCGAAAATCGAGATTTTCAACTAAGACATGGCAACTAAGATTTAAATTGAAATATTAGATCTTAGTTTTAGTTAATTTGCGTGAAAACTTGAATGTAATTCAGTTATTTTCATTAAAAATATTTACGCTATTTGTTTTTATTTATCTGGCGGCACTTTATTGTTGAAATCATAAAAAAATATTCTCATGACTATGTCTGTTGATATACGGTGTTTTTTGTGACAGCTGTGTGAGTTTTCGAACTTTTGAGTTTATAACTTTGTTAATAGTGAATATTTTTTCATGAAATTTTGGTCACACCTGTTTAGAGTCACTTTGAATCCAGTGGCGTAGTGTTTTTTCCATTAAAAATTCGCAAATAAAAAATCCCGATTTTCGACTAAGAAAAAATATCGTAGTATGCCCTGAAACTTTAATGAACATTTCAAATGTTATCTCAAGGTAGACCTTTCAGTACTTGATATTTAAAAAAAATTATTGAATTCGGTTCACAACTTCAAATTTTAGGGGGGTGTTTCCATTAAAAATAGGTCACACTGTATATACATAACTCATAAGTTAGTTTTATGATCTCCTCATTTCGATCGGGATTGTTTGGTTTTCACTATTTTGTTCGATTCATAGGTAACAATCTACATATATTATAATATTCGCAATTTCCGAAAAAATCAATCCTTGATGAAACTTTTGTAGGCATTTGTTACATAATAAAACAACTACTCCTTTATTTGATATACTTGTCAACAGCATTCCTTCTTTATTCTCAAATGTAGGTTCTATTTTAAGATAACTAAAATGAAGTAACAAATATATAATTGATTTATTTTTCGAATAGTTAAAAGGATTACTTAATTGACTAGACATGATTTGTTTTTTACATGATTCAATAGACATAGTCGTGATTAGGAGTTGGGGGAGATGAAAAACTAATCTTAGGGTTGATAACCTTGAATAAAAATATTTTTGTTGAAATGTTTACGCTTATGTTAGTGTTTTTCTCTTGAATATGTGTGAGTGATAAAAAACTTCTTCTATCACATCGTGTATCACGCATGATTAACACCGTCTTCATTTACTTAATAAAACATTCGTTAAAATCGAATGAGCTTGTAATAAATTCATATCTCGAGTCTGACCGAATATTAATAATATTCCAGCATATGCCTTATCACCTTGACTATATAATTAAAAGTTTATATCCCAGATGCTAGTAAAAGCCGGATATGTGGTCATATAAAATTAAGACGGCATAAAATCGTAGGCAAATTTATTAGTAGAACGAATGATGTTGTGTCCAAGCGTTTACAAAAATGTTTTTGATGTACAGTTCTGGTTGGAATAGTGCGGATGGATGATAACAATAATAATAAGTTAATTCATTCAATAATAGTCCCGGTAGATTATCCTGGAATATTTATATGTTGACAAATATGGCATGTGAAAAATCATTTATTATAATACAGAAGATGAGATGAAAACATGAAATACAAGCAGAGACAGAGAGTGTATAGGGGGCACCTCAAGGTATAAGTGGGTTATCTTTTCAATAAAGTTCACCAATGAATTTCAACTTTGATTGGATAGTTTTTCAAAGGTGGCTAATTATTTCCATTAAAAACAATAATTCATCCAGGAGTGACAAGTCACATTCAGCAAAACTACTTTTTTTAAATGTTTTTCAGAAATTCTCAAGTTTTCTTGATTTTGTGACAAGTTTTCCACAAAATATAGCAACATTGAAATTTTTTCATTATTTTACGACAGATATCACCCAGTTCGAACAAATGTCACAAACGGTTAGCAGCAAAGTCGAAAACATTTTTGGAAAACACAGTGTTTAGGCGATTTGAATTTTTAAAGAAAATGAAAATAAAAAATCTATTGTGGTGCTATAGATTGAAGAAAGCCTGATGCTTTATATTGTAACCAAATGTATCTATGAGGATGAGGATCATTTTGAAAATTCATCTCAGGTTTTGGGATACCTCCAGGACTAATTTTCAACTAAGTCTTGAGGAAGAAAGGTTTCAGATTGCAAACTAGAAAAAAGCCATCTCGAAACAACTGCTTTCAATTTTCAATTTAACTAGTTCTTGTTCTGGAATAGCAATACATTCAAATAATGTCAAAAATTTCACGTAGTCCAAATATTTGTTTATCATACAGAAAAGATGAATGCAAACAATTGAAAATTTGAATACTTTTTTATTATGGAAATATTCACAGCTATAAACCAGATATCGCTTTAGTTTCAATGTTCACAAATGAATTACAGAAATTCCGGAAATTTTCAATTATTGAACGACTTGAAACATTATAGTCAACTGCCTAATGACAGCTGTTGAAATCAATCAGAATATTTATGAAATGAAAGTTACGAAAAGGACGATATACAGTCAGGCAATCACTGACCTGACTTGTTTAATACTGAGGATGCTCAATTACTCCGAAACCGGTTTGCAGATGTTTAGCTCTTGGGGGGAAGCTAAAGTTAGTAAAGAAAAAAAAATAATGGACCTAGAATTGAACCTTGTGGAAATGCAAGTTCAACATCATAACACTTAGGCTGGTTACTTAGACTTTCATACATATTTTCTCCACCAAGATGACTAGAATAACAAGACGAGGACTTCAAAAACAAAAAGGTGCAGACGTACAACTATCGAAGGAAAATACATATCTGGAAACGCACAGGAAAAAACCTTCACAAAGGGATCATCGAAGAAAAAAACCGAAAAGCAAAGCAGGGATTGAGTCAGAATTATTAGTTGGCTCTTCTCTGGACACCTTCTATTCAGAAGACAACAGAACAAAACAGAGTTGTATAATGAAGAACTCAACTGCAGATAGTGCGATAACGTGATATAGGCAGCTCGTCAGGTTTTATGCGATGTGGGATAACAGATCACAGAAGTCAACCAATTTATAAACGACTCGAATTATTACAGAAAAATATGTGAAAACCTTCAACAAAGGATCTTTACAAAGTTGTAGAGAGCTGTTGGAATGGATGTTATATAAAGATGATAAGAATAACACATTAAGTCCATGGGTTGTCAGTTTTTTTCGGAGATTTGGAAGGAATGGGCAAATTTTAGATGGCTCTAAAGTAGCAGCTTTTCTGTATGTTATGTGCAGATTGTAGGCAAAACACAATAAGTCCATGGGTTATCAGTATGTTTCTAAGATTTGGAAGAAATAGCAGTGTGCCTGTGGGGAATACTAACATCAATTTTCAGCTGCCTCGTATTCGTCATATCTATCTAATTCAACCAATCATCCATCTAGGATGTGCTGACAGACCTTTGTCATATCTACGTAAAAATGTCTTCGTGTGTTATTCGTTCCAGACAAGCTGACAGGCGTGCTCTGCCCCAAAACAATTTGAGACACGTACGCCTAGAGAAAGGCATAGGAAAACTCTTCGGAACTATTATCGCCGGGCAAAAAATCGAAGGAAACTAAATAATTTTTACACCTCCAATCATGCGGTCGTTCGCCAACACGTCCTGACGAAGCGGTGTTGTCAGCTCGATCTAAAAGCGAGAAACATACACGGTCTTTCATTAAGGGCTGTCTATCTTTGAATAAAACAAAGTGTCTGTGAGATATCATTGAAAGCTTTCATTCGTTCGGAAGACCTGTTGATGCCATTATACAGAGGTGCGCAAAAGTCCGGAATAAAATTAATATCTTTTTAACCAGTATTTTAGGAAAAAAAATAAAATTAAATTTATCTTTCAACCTCTTAGCTGCAACTCTCCCCAACTTTTTTTTTTCAAATGCAAACCTATGTCGGGTATGGGCCCATTGAAAAGCTCGTAAAAAATGAATTCTGAACAACCAAATGAGAAAAAACTCTTTTGAAAAGTTACAAATACAGGTTCCTAGGCGATGACAAAACCCGTCTACGGAATTCCGAATGGCCTCAGCCGGTATATTATGTTATTCCACTCTAATTCTGTTTTTTAGATCTTCAATATTAGCCGGCCTATTTTGATAAACCTTGTCTTTCATACAGTGTCACACATAAAGTTCGCGACATATGGAAATTTTTTTTATTAATAGATATAATGAAAATTTGGCTTGGCAGTTAGT